>CP054673.1:17464204-17466704 GCA_013348765.1 Carpinus viminea | reverse complement strand
TGCTTGGTGGTTGAAGTCAACGACACGCCTGTGCTACGCATGGGCAGGAGTTGATGGGGCTGCATGGGCTATATGGCTTTGCTTCCATGGGGTTGAACCCCCCTTTCCCCCTTCCCCTCCGGTTTGCTTGCTTTGGTTGGCGCCATGGCGGTCGAGCCTACATGCTTGGTGGTTGAAGTCAGCGACACGCCTGTGCTACGCATGGGCAGGAGTTGATGGGGCTGCATGGGCTATATGGCTTTGCTTCCATGGGGTTGAACCCCCCTTTCCCCCTTCCCCTCCGGTTTGCTTGCTTTGGTTGGCGCCATGGCGGTCGAGCCTACATGCTTGGTGGTTGAAGTCAGCGACATGCCTGTGCTATGCATGGGCAGGAGTTGATGTGGCTGCTTGGGCTATGGCTTTGCTTCCATGGGGTTGAACCCCCCCTCCCCCTTTCCCCTCCGGTTTGCTTGCTTTGGTTGGCGCCATGGCGGTCGAGCCTACATGCTTGGTGGTTGAAGTCTGACACGCTGCTTGCTACGCATGGGGAGTTGATGGGGCTGCATGGGCTATGGCTTTGCTTCCATGGGGTTGAACCTCCTCCCCCTTCCCTCCGGTTTCCTTGCTTTGGTTGGTGCCATGGCGGTCGAGCCTACATGCTTGGTGGTTGAAGTCAGCGACACGCCTGTGCTACGCATGGGCAGGAGTTGATGGGGCTGCTTGGGCTATATGGCTTTGCTTCCATGGGTTGAACCCCCTCCCCTTCCCCTCGGTTTCCTTGCTTTGGTTGGCGCCATGGCGGTCGAGCCTACATGCTGTAGTGGTTGAAGTCGGACATGCTTGTGCTATGCATGGGTAGGAGTTGATGGGGCTGCTTGGGCTATAATATGGCTTTGCTTCCATGGGGTTGAACCCTTTCGGTTTGCTTGCTTTGGTTGGGCGCCATGGCGAGCCTACATGCTTGGTGGTTGGTGGGCTACATGCTTGGTGGTTGAAGTGCTTTGCTTCAGCACACGTCCTTGCGTTGGGCAGGTGGAGTTGATGGTTGAAGGGCTGCTTGGGCTATATGGCTTTGCTTCCATGGGGTTGAACCCCTCGGTTTCCTTTTCGCTGCATGTGATACTTATTTTCATGCCCAGCGGTCTCGGCTCGGCGTCTGCGATGCTTCCGCATGCTCAACTAGCTCGTGGCTGGTGGGGTTGTGGTTCGTTTGGTGATGTTGTGGTTGAGTGTACGTGTGACATGTGAGTGGTGGTAGGGTTGTTCGGCTTGGCGGGCTTGCCGTGTTGCATCGAATGCTGAGTGTGCTCCTCGGTGTAACCCTCGAGTTTCATTGATACCTCGGGGTTCTCGGGTTCTGTGTTGCATACCTTCGTTGTGAATTCGTTCCTTTGTTGAGCAACTTCGTGCCAGCCATTGTTTGGTGGTTGGCGGGACCTTGAACTTGCCTACGTGAAAGCATGCATACCACGCATTGTTGTGTGGTTGTCATGGATCATGTGGGCAATCTCGTGTCTCGGATGCAAAGTTTTTGTGGGTTAGGGGCGTATGCCTCTGTTTGCCCAAACCAAGCGTACATACGATTGTTGTGCTCGCCCTTGATCTTCAACCCCTTACGAGGGTGTCAAGGTCTTGTCTGGCATCGAGAAGGAATGCTACCCGGTTGATCCCGGAGTCATATGCTTGTCTCAAAGATTAAGCCATGCATGTGTAAGTATGAACTAATTGATGGCTCATTAAATCGATTATAGTTTGTTTGATGGTATCGCTACCGGATAACCGTAGTAATTCTAGAGCTAATCGTGCAACAAACCCGACTTGGAAGGGCGCATTTATTAGATAAAAGGTCGGCCGAGCCGCCCGTTGCTCGATGATTCATGATAACTTCGACGGATCGCCTGACCATCGTGCGGCGGCGCATCATTCAAATTTCTGCCCTATCAACTTTCGATGGTAGGATAGAGGCCTACTATGGTGGTGACGGGTGGCGGAGAATTAGGGTTCGATTAGGAGAGGAGCACGAAAGCGGCTACCACATCCAAGGAAGGCGCGCGTAGCAAATTACCCGACACGGGAGGTAGTGACAATAAATAACAATACGGGCTCTTATGAGTCTGGTAATTGGAATGAGTACAATCTAAATCCCTTAACGAGGATCCATTGGAGGGCAAATCACGGTGCGGCTCAATAGCGTATATTTAAGTTATTGCAGTTAAAAAGCTCGTAGTTGGATCTTGGGTTGGGCGGATCGGTCCGCCTTTGGTGTGCACCAGTCCGCTCGTCCCTTCTACCTGCGTGATCGCTCCTGGTCTTAATTGGCGGGTGCCTCCGGTCTTTATTACTTTGAAGAAATTAGAGTGCTCAAAAGCAAGCCTCGCTCTGTATACATTAGCATGGGATAACATCATAGGATTCGGTCCTATTGTGTTGGCCTTCGGGATCGGAGTAATGATTAACGAGGAGCAGTCGGGGCATTAGTATTTCATAGTCGGTGAAATTCTTGGATTTATGAAGGCGAACA
>CP054673.1:17342730-17464104 GCA_013348765.1 Carpinus viminea | reverse complement strand
ACCCTCTAGCAACCTTAGTGACCTTTGCCCAAATTAACTCCCCCAACTAAACCACTTATGCCTAGTTAGTAATTTGGGTCACTACATATTCAAAAAGTAGTGTATGTCTGGTGATCCCCACGTATGTCCGCCTGTACGGTTTGCAGAGCGTACGTCCGGTGGTCCCCCCCATACGTCCGCACTACAAACAGCAGCGAACATCCGCCCAAAAGTCCAAATTACCCCTTTAATGTCCTTAGTGACCCAAAGCCCAAATTAACTCCCCAACTAAGCTACTTAGGCCTAGTTAATAATTTGGGTCACTACAACCCTATCGTACGTACGGTCCAAAAGTCCAATTCCCCAAAAATGCCCTTCTAGCAGATCGTAGTGACCCAAAGTCCAAATTAACTCTCTAACTAAGCTATTTATGCCTAATTAATTATTTTGGTCACTACACAGTTAAATAGTCCAAATCCAAAGAGTCTCACTTGCATTCCCATAACACCCTTTCACCGCCTCCTTCGTCTCCTTTCTTAGCCATGGCTTGCAAGAAAGCAAGTGGCATAAAAATATTGCCCCAAAATACAATCAATTGGCATGAAAGACAATCATATGCTAATGGAAGATATCACAAAATGTTATGGATAGCAAAGGCCCTAGTTCTTCTTTGTGGAGCCATTGTTAGACCAACTCTTTCTCTCACTCTCTTTGCCTTAAAAAAATGAAGACTTTCTACTCTATATATTTTGCAATTGCTAATATGTAAACACCAATACACATACAAAATATCACCCTCCGTTTTTATGCCACTCTAGGACAAGGCAGAAGCACTACCTAGGACAAGATGTAATCACGTATACATAATGAAATTGAGTATACAAACAGAAATCTTATTAGTTGGAAGGTCACTCATATCAAACACATAGCAAATGGGTCGATATATCACTGCTTCGCAAAGGAAGCTCTTTCTTACTGAGGAAAGAATCCTTATTGAGGAAGCTCCAAATTGCATTGTACATTGATCATTATAGATATTATGTTCGACCAATTTTAAAAAAAAAATTAAAAAAATTGCAATACTTGATATTAATGCCCTTAAAGACCAATTTAATGAATTTATTATTTAAAAAATAATGTTATTTTCACATCATTATGGGTGATTAAATAAGACATGTAATAAGGTGGATCAAAGATAGGGATAATATTCTCTTCTTCATCGATCATGCACATCTATGATTGACGAGCGCCATATATATAAATGACATGAATCTGTATTGTGATGATTCTCTCATACACGTGTCTATGCATGCATCCATTCAAAAGAAAAACATAAAACGAATTCGGAATTAGAAACAATATGATCAACTTCATTAAATAAATCAACTTTTAATTCACTTGTTTATTAATATGTTTCCTAAAATTCAATAACAAAAGTTACAGATTACCGCCGTATATATATACCGACAAGAAAGGAAATTTAAAAAGAGAAACAAGAAACGGTATTTGCTTCAACCGTGTATTTTTATAAGACCATCCAAAATAAGAAAAAACTAGTGACGGCTCCAGGGCTTGGCCGGAGCGGCAATCGCTCAAGCCAACATGCCATGTTGTGCTTTGCCTTCTCATAGATAGAGGAATATGTGCCAAGGTGATTAGAACTTGCAAAATCCTCGATAACACTCGCTTGCTTCAACCACTGCAACCATGGTCAAAGATGGCCAAAGATGACGAAGATGATCAAAAGGGTAATACTCTTCTGAAATTCATCTTAAGAAACGCCTATAGTTGCTGAAATGTATCAAATAAGTTGTGAGAGGTTTTGTTATATTTTCACTCTTTTAAGGAGAGATTTTGAGTGTTTGTGGATTTGTATTAACAGGTGAAGCAAAAAGTATTTATAGTGTTAGAGTTGCAGTACCGGTCTTTACGGACTCATCGGGGTGTGCGTTGGTGAGCGCGACATCTTCCGTGTTGACCAAGGTGTTTGGCTTACGTGCATGCGATTGTGTTCCAAGCTACAAATGGTCAGCAGTAATTCTATTCGACCAACCATCATCGCCGACATGGCGTCCACGCCCGACCCCAATTTTTTTTTTTTGAATTTTCGGGATATCAAAAAGCAAAGCAGGTCATTTCCCCCATCCCGCTCATTTCCTCCCCCCTCCCGCTCACTTCTCTCAATCCCGCAACGAACAACCATCGCTCCCACTCACTTCTCTCTTAGTCGCGACAACGAACAGCACCCGCACCACCATCGGCGCGGACACTCAAAATCTGGCGGCGTAGTCCAAAACGCCACCAGCGGTCCCCACCGACAACGCCCAACAGATCCGACTGCGAGCCACCCATCGGCCGCCACCCATAAGCACCATCGACTTCGGCCACAAGGTATTGCGCTCAGAAGACCACCAAACCCCCACCGACAACCTGACCACCTAGACCCATCATCGGCTCTCATTCTCTGTAACACACTCTCTCTTTCTCTGTTTGTTTTCTTGTGCAGTTGTTTTCTTTTTTTTTCTGGGTTTATATTTGGAGAGGTAGATCGGATTTTGGGTTTGTGTAGGTTTGGTCGTTTTGATCTGGAAGGAGCGACCAAAATGGATAAAATGAGGTAGGCGGAATATTTGGAAGCTTCGGCCAAGGATGACTTGGTCTTCCTTGAGTATTCTCTTCTTCTAATATTTGGCATGAATTCATCAATGAAGTAGTAATTTCTTTTTCTACTATCCATAGAGAGTATTTGTGGTGAAGGAAGAATAAGGAACAATATTACGCCTGCAAGTTTAACACCAATTAGCACTTACACAAGACATAAACACAGACTCGCCCAAAGGGGAAGCGGCAAACTATTATAGATTTTCAATATTTCAAATCAAATGAAATTTGACAATAAGGTTGTTAGCTTCTTGGGTTCTTTTTGTTGCATGACTGTGTTGGAATGTTATTCTGATTGTGAGTTTTTATGGGTTTAGGAGCCATTATTGAATCAATTTGATGGTGTTGGTATATGGGTTTTCCTTTCTCAAGTGCTTGTTTTCATGTTTAACTTTAACTGGGCATATGCAAACACGTATTAATGAATTCAATGAAGTAAGGGTTTTGTTCATAGCAATGTGGAGTCAATGATGACTTGGTATAGCTTGATGATTACTTATGTAATCAATGTTATGATTTTGGTTGATTGGATGGTGTTGGTATAGGGTTTTTCTTTTCCTAATTGCCTGCTGTGATGTTTGGTATTTCAAACGAGTATATCCACAAATACACAAATTATTGGAATGTGGATTTAGTGAAATAAGGATACTGTATAATTGATAATTGATAATGGAAACTTGATTTCAGCTTTTGAAATACTTGATTATTTCACTCTTTAAATGATTATTTCACAAATTAAATGTCTCATTAAACTTTTAATTTGTGAAATGCCCCCTTCTCAAAACTATCATTGTCTCATTGAACTTTTAAATTGTGCAATGCCCCCTTCCAAAACTATCATTGAGATTAGTTTGGGAAGGACATTCCCCTCTTTCTATTATAATATATATATATATATATATATATAAAAGGTTTTTTTTTTTTTTTTTTTCGCACTTCTTGTATCTTGCATTACAAATTTACTCTCTTCTATTGAAATAAACATGGCTATTGTTTTGTTGTACCATGTGACAATTATAATGAAACAATAAGGATTTTACATTATTGTTCAAATCAACTAGTCTCTAAAAAGTAGCTCAATTAATTTGAGATCACGTCTCATCATCAAGTAAAAGTCAATCATTTGAATGTCCATCCCCTTTCCCTAAGTTAAGTCAATAGAGATACATTTATGTATTTTAAATGAGGTGGAAATTTGATATTTTTTTAAGAGATCCATCCTAGCCACACAAAAAAAAAAAAAAGAAGCAGCAAAAGTCAAGTTCAAAAAAATCAATTATAAAAACAGCACAAATAGTTTCATAGAATACTTCCGACTGCTGGTAGAATCCATGATAAACAAGTCACAAGACAAGAGCATACTATAAATACTTCTCAATAACCTGGTCTACAGTCATTAAAAAAAATATGAAGCACTACAGAGCACAGACAAATTGTAACAACTTTCTAATGAGGCAGAGCTTGCAAAAAAACTTTCTGAGAATAAAATTCAGGAACAGAAGTGAAGCCAAACAGAAATTTTCCTTTTGGTGCTCAGATTATAATCAGGATTATTGAGTATGTGGCTTAACCACAATGAGAGTTTTGCTCATTTTAGTTTTTGTTGTTGTTGTTTTTTTTTTTTTTTTCAATTATTTAAGGCATTTTAGTTTGAACTTTTGTGAAAAAGTTCGGTGTTCTATGGCAATTGGACCTTGAGTTGCTTGATTTCTTTCTTAAGGAATTTTAAGGGTTTTGAGTTCTGTAACTTATCCGAGAGGCTTTGTTTTGGTAGAAAATTTATTCTTTGGAAAACTATGTGAGATAAATAAAAGTTCGACAAGAGAAAGAGTGGTACCTTTTTTAGTTAGTGAAATCTTATGTTAAGATATTGCGATAGTCAATGTGATGAGGCTTTGTTTGTTTTGATGGAAAAATTTTGCAGACTAAGATTTTCCCAACCAACCAAAGACAGCAAAGAATATAGAAAACAGAAAGGGAAAAAATGCATAAAAATGCAACCCTAGTACACATAAAGTAATTCAATTTCATTAAAAGTGCAAAAAAATGCAACCCTAGTACACATAAAGTAAGGGAAGGAAAATGTGGTTTGATGCAATCGATTTCTTTTTCTTTCTTTTTTTTTCCCCTTCTATTTGTTTTAATTTTCCTATGGTTTTCTGAAATTTGTTTCTTCTCTTTTGATTAATATAAGTTGTCTTTGGTTGGTTGGTCATTGGTGAATTTATCCAAAAGAATAATAGGTTGGAGCTAGTACAACTAGTTTCTTAAGCTCAGTAAATGGATTATTTTGTGTGCTGGAGGCTGTGAAATATATATGATTTACAAATTGGAGCAATTTGGCTTCACAGTTACTTTCCTAGATGTAGCGAATAATGCTAGAGTAATTTGGCTTGTTATGATTCATTGTCGGAAAAACAATCGAAAATGTAAATATACTTATATGAGATGCATATGTGTAAATATTTGACTAAAACTGAGATCATTGGGTTGAATTCGAATTCTGCTGTCCTTGGGCTTTATCTTCAACATTAGTGGAAAGTCTCTTTGGTTCTCATTCTCAAGGAATACTTATTGTTCTCATTAATGAGATCGTTAAGTTAATTAGCCTATAATTTTATAATCTATTAGTAATTATATATATAGTTCGATATATTGTAAGTGATTAATTATGTTTGCAAATAGCGAAGAAAAGTGGGCGTCCATTGTGTTATTGTGGAGTTGCTGCTTTCATAAGGTATTCTGACAGATACAAATTACGAAAGTGGTATGGATGTGAAAAGTACAAGGTATTGCGACTACTATTTCGATGTTTAATTCTTCGGACTCAATTTATTTTTTAGGCTTAATTTTTACAATGCTTTCACGTTGTTTTTTATCATGCAGCAAGTTGGTGATTGTGGCTTCTTTAATTGGGCTAATAACGAAATGTCATCTTACGAGAGAAGAATCTTGCAGTTGAAGGACGATGAACAACAATCCCGAGTGGAAGTTAGGAGACTTTAGCAACGACTGGATATAATCTTGCAACGGTTGAAGGACATTGAAAAACTATCCTGAGAGAAGTTAGGAGAGTCGAGCAAAAACTTGATACAAAACTAGCAAAGTACAAGATAGATGTGGAAAAAAAAAATGTATCATATCCTATCTTTAATTATTTTGCTAATGCTATTATATATTAGTGGTTATCATGGATCTAGTAGTCATAAGTATATGTTAAAACGAACTACTTCGTATTATCATGTATTTAACTTGGAGATAACAATTACTGATTTCTTCTATGTCATTGAAGAAGGTGAATTTAGAAGGAGAACATTTGCTTGATACTAATTGGAGGGGACATGAAATAAATTTTGTAGCCATATTTTCATGCACCATAAGATTCCTTCATAGCCATATTTTTCTTGCAGTTACAGCAAAGGCTTTGTAAACAACTTTTCATAAATATAAACATGTCCAAATTTAGACAAAATTTATGCTCCTTATCATATAGTAAGTAGTTCAAGCTCAAGCATCCATAGTCATAAGCATTTTCTTTTTCTTTTTCACCTCGTCTGATGCTAAATTATCTCATCCGACGAGACTACTAGATAAGTGACCCTGAACTTTAAGTTTCATCTCTCTATGTTTGTCGTTTCTCTCCTCTTGGTTTTATCTCGGCCGCACTTAGAGTGTCTCTCAGACTTCTTCAGAACTCACTTTATTGTTGGATTGTACTTAGTTTTTCGTGATTAGCCTATCTGTTATGAATCGAAGGTATGCATTTTCTTACATTCAAAGAGTTACATTATTTTCAAATTTGTTTTTAGGATTTGAAGTTTGGTTGAAGTTGGAAATCAAAATGTTTTGTTTGGTTGTGATATATGATGAGTGTCTCTCATATAATTGTGTTTCAAACTTGTTTTATGATGTACTCAGGCATGAGACTCCCACTTTTTTTGAGTTATTTTTCATGTATAAATCTTCATTGCATATCACATGTTTGATAAAATGCCTCAATCAGTTATTTGAGCCATTTTTTTGTTATCTTCACTTGAAACTTTTTGTATAATGTGTAGAAGTGGTTAGGTTGTGGTATGGGGATTTATACATGTGCACACATTCAAAATTTGTTTTTCAAATGTTTTGATATCTTATCTTCAAGGCTTTGGAAAAATTAGTGCGAAATTTGAGCTAAAGTTATATAATTTTTTATGGTGGATGGGTTCATGGATGTAGGCTATGGATAGTGGAGCAACCCCTTCGAGAAAGTTACCCATACGCTCAAAATCTAAGGCTCAAAAGAGAAAGGCAGCAGAGGATGCTTCTTTGGCCTCGGCCTTGGGTGGGTTCCACTACAAGAGCCAATATTGGTTTCAAATTTTGTCACAAGTGCCAAGAAAATTTTTCTCTTGTTAGATCTTTAAGACAATGATCAAATTATCTCTCTATATTCACTCAAAGGAGATGGGAGTACTTCATTTCTCCCTCAACACGTCCTTTTATAAATCTTGTTTGGAAATTCTATGTGAACATGGAAATACAACAAGTATCTGATGAAAATGTTGACGCTCCTCTATAGATTATCTCATTCATTAGAGGCGTGCAAATTGTTGTTACTCGTGAAGTCATTGCTGAGGTCACAGGAATTCCACTCATTGAGGAGCCCTGGGTATCCATATCCGGCTGAAGATTTCCCTTCCAAAACTGACATGTCAAAGCTGTTTATTCCTCTTGATTCCTACAATTTTTGGCAAGATTACATGAAGGTTATTCCCCTTGGACATTTCTCTCATCCGTGAAACTGTTGACTCAGATTGTAAAGCAAAATGTGTTTCCAATAGACCATCATTTGGATCTTGGGTTGGCTCGAGGGCGGTTCATCTATGCGCTTCTCACAGATGTCCAGATTGACTTTGCATCAATTGCAATTCGACTCATGAAGGCAATGTTCTCTGAGACTTCGATTTCCTTGCCATATGGAAGTTTGATTTCACGTATCATTGCAAAATTTGTTCAGATTCCAGATTCTGAACCAACTATGAATCACCTTGGTCCTTTCTGTAAAGCTACCATGAGTTGATCCAAAGGTCAAATGCGACTGCAAGGCACCAAGGATTTTGAAGCTACAACTGATCCTGCAGACACTACTGAGCTAGTCCTTCCGGAGGCGTTTCTACATCGGCTCCTGTTTCGTTAGAAGATGTCATGGCCAAGCTGAATGTCATGGCGACCCAAATGACAACGTTTTCATCTATTCTAACAAGCTTGCAGAAAGATGTCAAAGAATTGAAGACTAAAGTCATGGGATCATGCCCTTTGTCATTAAGTGACAAAAAAGTGAGTTGACTTTTGTCATCCGTGATGTTGTTTACTTGTTTTTTGGTTTTTGTTTAAGCTCCATGCTAGGATATTTCAATTTCTACAAAAATAATGGATTGGGATAAAATTTTATTTGTTTGTTGTGAAAATTGATTTAATATTAATAGCCAAAAGGGAGTTTGTTAGTTCAACAAAATATTTAAGGTTTAATTAGTGCGTCTTTGTGTTCCGTGACAAAAAGTTAGCATAAGTAGGTCACAAGTTCCCAAGTGATAGCTCAATCGCCTGTGAAATGAAACTTATAAAGCGGAGGTCACACGTTCAAATCCCCCCTCCTACTACCCTTGATTGGACATGTCAAAAAAAAAAAGTTAGCATAAGTAGGATGAAATGGGTCTAAAAATCCCAGTCTGTAAGCTCGTTTGCAGTGACGTCCAGATGAGTGAGTTGTGCAAAGAAACCGAGAAGCTCGTCCGCATCCTCGTCCGAACGAGGATGTTGTGCAAAGAACAGAAGCTCGTCGAACCAGCTCGCTTCTTTGTCCGGACGAATGAATTGTGTAAAGAAACTGAGAAGCTTGTCTAAAGGCTCGTCTACATCCTCATCCGAATGAGGATGCTGTGCAGAAGAACCCGAGAAGCTCTTCTGAACTAGCATCTGCTTCTTCGTCGGATAAGTGAGTTGTGCAAAGAAACCGAGAAGCTCGCAAGGCTCCTGCATCCTCGTCCGAACGAGGATGTTGTGCGAAGAACCCAGAAGCTCGTCTGAACCGTGTCGCTTCTTCGTCCAAACGACCAATCTGTGCAACAACCCAAGAAGCTCATCTAAACCAGCTTCTGCATTGTCATTCGGACGCACTGTTCCAGAAAACTCCAGTTAGAGTTTTTTACCTAGCTTCGTCTGACGCTCATTAATGGCCATTTAGAAGACTAGTGTTTTTGCATGTAATCTTCAGAGAAACTAGCCGTCAACAAGTTAAGGGATTTTAACACCATAGATTGTGGGTTCGATCTTAGAGTATCGCTTTTGTTCTCTAGTAACCAAATTCATGTGTTTATGATTGAATGTTTATTTCCGCTATATGTTGCTTGAACACTAGAATTGCTCAAATCTAGTGTGATTAGGAGTCTTATAAGTATTTCAAGCTTGAGTGGATTATCTTCGCCAACATTTACTATAAACTGAATAGATAGCATCGTATACGTCTCTTATATAAATAACTCCTTCTCTCAAGGGTTTCTGCTTGCCAAATCCTACTCTATACTTGACTCTGTATTATACATAGTCTTTTAACAACCCAAACATTGTAACACAAAAAAAAAAAAAAACCGAGAAGGAAGCTATTCATCTTAGTAAAGGCAAAAAGACCATATGGAAGAACATATTATGTAGCTGTTGTCAAAGACAACTAGAACGATTGCTATGAAATCAATGTGCAATAGCATGGATTACCATCAACAAACCATAAAGTAATATACATTGACTGAGAAAGGAAACAACTTGAAAAAAGTCAAATACAGTAGAAAATGGAACTAAAAGAACTTGAAAAAGAAAGGCCTAGATTTTGCATTTGGGCACTCTCGGCTAACACTCCAAACCGGTATCAATTGGAGTGGGTTATGCAGGCATAACAAATATATATGATCACTAGAACTTGTCCTTCCACCAAGATAACCATTATAACTGGCACACTAGTTTGAGTTAGTTGCCCACTCGGCCTCTTGCCCATTGTGGTATTCTAGAGCCACCTCCATTACGTGGGAGAGAAGTATTAATTTTTTGTACAAGATCCTCATCCTCTGCTCCATGTTTGCAAATAGCGAGTCTAGCATTTGAGACCTTGGCTTGGGCACTACATCCGCACGCTGCTGCAACCTGGGTGATTGCACAAAACATATGAATCTCATTAACATCATAGATTCTATTTATTTCCAACTAATAGAAAGTTAAGACAAACCATTTCAAAAAATAAGGGACTTCAAGTGAAGATCTACAGATATTCTACAAAGCTTTTTCCATTCACAAAGCATGATATTCGATCTACATAAAGGACTTTGAAAATTAATAACAGGGCAAAACTCTATGCTCTTTGAGAATCGCTACCCCAAACTCCCAAGTTGGTTATTTGAAGCAAACAAATTTGCTTTACCCAAAAACCAGAAACATACAACTCTTGTTTCAGTAGACCAATAACTCTACCCTGTTTTTTTCACTTCAACTTAGACTAAAGTATAGGGTAGTGTCATATACCTAAAACTTGAACCCTATTTAAAAACCCCAAATTTTTCCAGCAAAAAATCAACTAATTTACACTCAAAACCCATCCAAGAAAAAAATGCTACCGCTTCCGAGTGAAGTAACAACAAACAATTTTCCCCCACTTGTCTACTTATTTTAGACTTTGAGAGCATATACTAAAAAAATGGAAAGAGAACCACGATCACAGAGGAGTTAAACAACACAAAACATAACAAAAACATCTTAGAAATTAAAGATTCAGTTTCAAGCTCACCGATAGTTGTGACAATCATTAAGTCAAGCTCGTTTGTGTCTTCTTGTGTTCTTCTTGTGTTCCTCCTTGTGCTCCTTCTTGTGCTTCTTTGTGCTCCTTGGTGAGTCTTCAACTAGAAAATCATGCAAACATGTTAGAAAAAAGCATTTGAATATTTAAATAAGCATAATTAAACATATAGATTTTGACTATTTAACCTTCTTAGACGTGCTTTTCTTTGGGATTTATGTCACTTGATTGATTCTTTCTTCTTTGTGATTTCTTCACCATTGCTTTTCTACGTAGATTCTAATCGTATTGAAGGTGGTTTCCTTTAGTTTTCTTCACAAGAGGACTACACCTATTACTTTCCACCATCGTACCATCAACGGACAAATTGCTAGTAGATCCAACTTGAAGTGCTTGGGAAGGGGGATTATGTTCACAATTTAAACCACTTAATTGCTTCATTAACATACAAATATGATTTTTCATTTTCATGTAATTCTTCGTGGTAGTTGATGCAAGTTCTACTAATACATGCATATCTTTACACAAGTCAAAACATCTTTCTGCACTAGGGTTGCCTTTTAAAGAATCATAACTACTTTTGATAAATTTATATTTTCGCTTCAAGTCTTTCTTCCATCGGTTAAGGAAATATTTTTTTGGCAATGATGTAACATCTACTCTAATTAGTACAAATATAACATGTTTGCACAAAATTCCTCTTGATTCAAACATACAACAACTACAATTCACTTCACATGGTTCATTATAGTAAACAATAAAGCTTACTTTTTTCATGTAGTCATTAATAACTTCTACCCGCTCAGTCACTTGATAGGTACAAGTAGCACATTCTCTTTTGATAAGATCAACACTACAATACATCACCTCTCTAATCTCCTCTTGTACTTCTTTGAACTTTGCAATGGTGTAAAGTTGTTGAAATTTCTTCTTAAAGAAAACTTGCTTGCACATGCAATTGTGCTATTGAATGACTTGAAATCAGTAATATTCTCATTCTCAACCTTTTTACGCAAAGCATTATCATATCCATCAACAAATTCTTTCAAAACTGTTGATGGATGCACATAATCATCAAAAAAAGCATTCATAATTTCAGTTCTTTGTGTGGTAGTCATTCCGGCCCAAAAAACATCTTCCAAATATGTAGACACCCAGAAATTTTGCTCACTATATAACCCACACAACCATACATTATCCTCAAGATTGTAATACCCAAGTAGACTTTGCCAACTTACATCAAACTCATCACATGTCTAAAATTCATACACACATCTCCGTAAGGCACTCTTAATGGCATGATATACTGGATATGCCCTAAATTTATCAAGAAACTTTTTCAATATGTGCCATAAACATAATCGATGTCAAGCATTCGGAAAAACTATATTGATTGCACTTTTCATAACCCTATCTTGATCCGTAATAATTGCATTTGGGGATCAGCCATTCATACATTTCAACCATGTCTCAAACAACCATACAAATGTCTCTGTATTCTCCCTTGATATTAATGCTGCACCAAAAAGTATTGACTGGCCATGGTGATTCACTCCCACAAAAGGAGCAAACGGCATTTCATATTTATTAGTCAAATACGTTGTGTCAAATGTAACGACATCCCCGAAATCTTCATATGCTGCCCTACTTCGTGCATCAGCCCAAAACATATTTTTTAATCTACCATCATCATCAAAATCCATGGCAAAGTAGAAACCATCATTAATTGCTTGCATTTTAATGAAATAATCACGAAGTGCTCCAGCTCCTCCTGTGTCAAGTTGAAGATATCGTTCATTGGCAATAAAATTACGACAATCTTATTCTCCAAATGCAAGATTCTCATCTACTGATAGCTAGCAAGTTAAAATTTTGCTCATACTTATTCTAGCATCATCATTTAGCAAAGCTTTTTCTTTGCATAAGAATCCAAATTCTTATGGCATCTATGAAATCTAGCTTTTCTGGACTTAATGCATGATTATTGTGGTAGATACACTAGTCACATATCCACTTTGTATCAACTAATTTTGCATTCAAATGAGCCTTACATCCTACTTTGATTGTTTGAATAGGCTTAGAAAAGTCATTACTTGACGAGCTAACTTTTCGCTACCTTGACGACTACATGCTTGGGTGATGTAGTGTGTATTTCCATGCATCCTTTATTCTATTCCTTATTACCACCTCAAAACCTGTTGCTTTGCATAAATCTCATAATAAGTAGAAAGTTCCTTTAAGGAGCTAAATAACATTCCTATCTTAGGTATCACAATATTTTCAACATCATCTATAAGCTTATACTCGAACTTGTTGTCATTATTAACTTCTAACTCTATATCACATACACTTCATTCCATCTATATCAAAATAAATAAAACAACTAAAAAAATTGGTAGGAGACCTTTGAAGAAAAATTAGAGGAAGAATAAAATTAACATACTATTTTAAAGGTTATCAAACTTGTTCTCATCATTAACTTCAAACTCTACATCATATACATCATCTTCATACTTACATCATATACATTATCTTCATTCGGCTAAATCAAAACGAATAAAACAACTATGAATAAAAAATGTAATATTTGAAGAAAATAAAGGAAGAATAAAATGACTAACATACCATTTTGAAGGTCATTTTGATCATCTTCAAACTCATTTTGAGCATCCATTTGAATGTAGCTCGTCAGATAGATATGATGAAACTTGAATTGCAAGAGTGGAAGAAGAACTAATATCATCCATTTGAATTGCTAATATATGTAGACTAGTTTTAAGTTCCAAAATTTATAATATCTTATAATATGGGATCGAAATGAAATTAAGTATGAAATTAAAACTAATAGCTATAATCACAAAAGGCCTAAAATTTCCAAGAAAGACAAAGAACAAATGAGAATGGTGCATAGCATATGCAAATAGCCTTTGTTAGAGGTGGACCATGAGAATAGTGATTTACTTTTGTTTTACTTGTCACTACTTTCAGCCAATTAATTCAGTTGTCTACTTGTTTTAGAGAGGATGGGGCTAAATTTCAAGAAGCTTTTGTTTGGCTTCTAGGTTCTCAAAAACATGGCTGCATGTTTAGGGTACTTGATTTGAGTTAGCAATACCATCTTGTTAAACATTTCAATTTTCAAAGAACAATAAAAAATTCTGCAAGATATCCAAAAATTGAAAATGGTTTCCTATCACCACTAACACACTTTTCAAAACAATGCCTCATTTGCAGTGCATATCCTCATCTATTGAGCTTTAAAGAGTGAAATAATCGTATTGCAAAAAGCTGAAATCAAGTTTCCATTATCAATTATCAATTATACAGTATCCTTATTTCACTGAATCCACATTCCAATAATTTGTTCATTTTGTGGATATACTCGTTTGAAATACCAAACATCCCAGCAGGCAATTAGGAAAAGAAAAATCCTATACCAACACCAACCAATCCACCAAAATCATAACATTGTTTACATAAGTAATCATCAAGCCGTGCCAAGTCATCATTGACTCACATTGCTATGAACAAAACCCTTACTTCACTAAATTCATTAATACGTGTTTGCATTGTAAAAGTTTGAGAGAAGCTCTGTTTGGTTAACTTACTTACCAACACTAAGAGTAGTTCATTCATATATAGCCAAGCTTAGTACAAGGCAAATTACAAAAGAAACTAGAAACGACAAAGTACAAAGGAAAGCTACATGTGGCTAATATATTAAATACAAAGTATTGCAATTGAGAAGACATCATGCTGCAGCTGTTGTTGCACAAAACATGGAAGACTGAACCACAGGGCTGCTGTTACAGGAAAGGGGTCTGTTGTAGGCAGATGTGATGTGTCAATGTGCTGCTGTGGGGCTTGTCTGAATACATCTTAACATGCATATGCTCAGTTAAAGTTAAACATGAAAACAAGCACTTGGGAAGGAAAACCCATATACCAACACCATCAAATTGATTTAATAATGGCTCCTAAACCATAAAACTCACAATCAGAATAACATTCCTACACAGTCATGCAACAAAGAACCCAAGCTAACAACCTTATTGTCAAATTTGTTTGTACTGTAAGTTTCTTGTTTTCCCATTTGATTTGAAATATTGAAATCTATAATAGTTTGCCGCTTCCCCTTTGGGCGAGTCTGTGTTTATGTCTTGTGTAAGTGCTAATTGGTGTTAAACTTGCAGGCGTAATATTGTTCCTTATTCTTCCTTCACTACAAATACTCTCTATGGATAGCAGAAAAAGAAATTACTACTCCATTGATGAATTCATGCCAAATATTAGAAGAAGAGAATACTCAAGAAAGACCAAGTCTTCCTTGGCCAAAGCTTCCAAATATTCCGCCTACCTCATTTTATCCATTTTAGTCGCTCCTTCCAGATCAAAACGACCAAACCTAAACAAACCCAAAATCCGATCTACCTCTCCAGACATAAACCCCAGAAAAAAAAAAAAAGGTGCATAAGAAAACAAGCAGACAAAGAGAGTGTGTTATAGAGAATGAGAGCCGATGATAGGTCTGGGTGGTTGGGTTGTTGGTGGGGGTTTGGTGGTCGTCTGAGCGCAGTACTTTGTGGCCGGAGTCGATGGTGCTTGTGGGTGGTGGCTCGCTGTCGGATTTGGTGGGCGTTGTTGGTGGGGACCCGCGGGTGGCATTCGGTGGACTATGTTGCCTGATTTTGAGCTGTGTCCTTCGGTGGGCGTCGCCGATGGTGGTGCGGGGTGCCGTTCGTTGCCGTGAGTGAGAGAGAAGTGAGCGGGAGCGATGGTCGTTCGTTGCTGGGATTGGGAGAAGTGAGCGGGAGGGGGGAGGAAATGAGCGGGATGGGGGGAATGACCCGCGTTTGCGTTTTTGATATCCTGAAAATTCAAAAAAAAAAATTTGGGCTGACGTGGACCATGCCATGTCAGCAATGGATGGACGATGGATGGCCGAATAGAATTACTCATGGTCAGCAGCTATAATGTTTGAATAGTTTGATTATTATAATTAGAATGGCCTTTGCACGTGGCTTGAATTTCAATAAGAAAGACTAGAAAATGGAAGCAGTGACAACAACTTAATTAAAAATTCAATCTTACAGCTTCCTCAAATTAGTAAGATATATAATTGTGTTAAGTTAAGCTAAATCATGTTAAACATGTTAATTAAAGGAGATTGACAATTTGTTAAACATATATGATTAATAAAAATTAGGGGAAATTACACTTTACCCCTCCTGAACTATTCACTAATTTGCATTTTCATCTCAAAAGTTTGAATGCAATGACAGCTACTAAATTTCAAATTCTTTTGCAATTTGACTATTCTATCTTTTTGTTTTCCCAAAATGCCCCTACCATATATTTTATTAAAAAAAATAGAAAAAAAGAAAAATAAAAGAAGAAATATGCTGGGGTGGCTGAACCACCTTATAGAGGTGGGACCCTGTTTTTTAATGGTGTTCGACCACCTGGGCTAGCACAGAACCACTCCTTTGGCCACAGGGGTGGTTAAGCCACCATAAACAGTTGGCACAGGGGTGGCAGACCACCCCAGACCAAGCAGTGTGAGCCACCCCCTATCGGGTAGTTTGGCCACCCCCAGTATATTTCTTCTTCTTCTTCTTCTTTTTGTTTTGTTTTAGATTTTTTTAAAATAAAATATTTGATAGAGCAATTTGAAAAAAATAAAAAAGAAGTCACAATGGTGAATTGTAACAATTTAAAAGTTCGATATGTCTTGCTTAATCAAAGTGCCAATAACACTTAATTGTATGTGTTGTTGGTACTTGAACAGCAAATACAAAGGTTGTAATATTTCATATATAAGAAGTATATTTTCTCTTTAGTTTTGATATTTCTTCTACTTTTGGCTGTGAGTCCCTGGGCTAGTTTAATTTGTGCACTATTTGAAAATCGGTTGTTCTTAAACATTGTATTTTTCCTGTGTTGCATGAGACATAATTAACCTAGATTGCTGAAATGGGTAAATGGACATTGCATGAGCCCTATAAGCCACGTACGCAGAAGCTCCATAAACTGTTCGAAGGGACGATGGAGAGGATTCAAGGCCAACGAAGAGAGAAGTTCTCAGTGTATCCGAGTTCATCATTACAGGGATAGATTGAACGGGTGCTTTGAAATTGGTGGGAAGTTTGGGAAATTGGGCGAGGAATAGGAAAAAGCATGCAAGTGATTGAGATGTGTCGAAGCATGAATCCTAAAGGAGTAGCTGGCATCCACTTCAATCAAATAAAGAGAGCTATATTGCGTTTCATTTGATAGCATATGCGTTTTGTATATAGTCAATACTGTGCGTTTTAAAACTTCATCGATTGGACCAGTTCTTTTATTTATTTATTTATTTATTTGTAGGACGTGTTGTAGTTAAGCATTGAAACCGTAACAATATTGATTTCATTAGAATTTCCTTCGTTTAAATTAATCGAGTTGAGGCCTCAATTAGCTCATTTTCAATACGGTATCCTTGTCCGAGTCATCTCCAATATTTTATCTTTCCATGCATTCCAACTATATATATATATATATTTATTTATATATATATATTACCATTGTTCATTAAAAATTATTTGATTTGATCCCTTCTTACACTCGGACCAATAATTTAATCATTAATTTCTTAGTTAGGTAGTCCAATGCATGCGATTTTGTAATTAGAAGTTATAGTTATCTAATATTAATAATGTCATAATGATCATATTATCCGCTTGTATAATTTTTGGCCGTCTCTAATAAGAACTCCGGTTCTGCTTGTAATCCAAAATATTGGAAGCGAATATGCCATGTTGCACTAAAATAAATAAATAAATAAAAACAAATCAAGAATTAAAAACAACATTAAATAAATCAACTCTTAATTCTCATGCTCAGTAATTTTTTTTCTATAAAAAGAGTTACAGTGTCAGTGTATACTTGACGAAGAAAAAGAAAAGAACATAACAGCATTGGCTTATTTTCTTTGGCACAACAACGTGTATTTCTATAATTCAAAATAAGAAAAACTAGTGACCCGGCTCCGGCTTGGTCAAACCGCTTTCGTAATCAATACGCCATATTGCACTTTGCCTTGTCATGAAAGTGGAATATGTGTCCAGAGTGATTAGCATTCACAAAATCCTCTGATAACACTCTGCTGGCTTCAACCTTGGCATCGTTTAGGATAGCATGCGAAGATGATCAAAAGGGTAATAGCCTTCGATATTCATCTTAAGAGCGCTCTAAGTTGCTGGAATTAATGGATGGAACTTTTTATAAATAAGTTGCTAAGTGTTTTCACTCTTTGAGGAGAGGTTTTGAGTGTTTGTGAATGTATACAACAAAAATTAAAGAAGTTGAAGGTATTTCTAGTGTTAGAGTAATTGGTACCCGTCTTTTGGACTCATCAGAGGTCTTGCGTATTGACCAACTAGGAGTTTTCAAGGAGTTTGGCTTTGCTGGTTAAAGGAATACATGGCTCCAAGATGAATAAGTCAGTGTACATGTTAAGTTTGATTGTTCAAATTTAGAATGGCCTTCGACCCTTCTCGATTAAGTAAATGGTCGTCGAGCTAGTATCTGAGCTGTCATGTGAGGATGGAGAGAATATTTGATGGGGGACCGTGGTGATCTGAGATATCGGTATGGACCGACTTTAATGTAAGCTCTTCAAATTTCATCTCGACGATTAACATTATATTCTTATGTCATATCGAATATTGATCTCATCATATTCAATGAACTAATATTAAATTCATTGCCATCAACTCCCGAAGTCTTAGAAGAATTTTAGAAATTGGAATAAAATGGTGATGATATATATCACCAACATTGACATTTGAAGTTTGGGCATTTGAACTTTGTGCATTTTTTGTTTCAAAAATTTTAGAAGAATTTTCAAATTGGATATCAAAAGATAAATGATGTATCAAACATTGTGCATTTGAAGTTTTGTCATTTGATCATTTTTGAACTTTGCACATTTGAACTTTATGCATTTTTAGATTTGAAAAAATCAAGTTGATTTTCCATCTACAACAAAATTAAGAAAACATAAAATTAAACAACTTCCACTAAAATGTTTAGAAAAAAACCAATCAAACATGTCTGCTAAAATATGAAACATTCTAATTCCCCAAAACAAAGCTTAATATATGTTTTTTTTGTGAGGCTCTAGGACCGGTTTTTTAGGGAGGAGGCGGTCTTTAGCTCTTTGGTTTTTATATTTTATATTTTATATTTTTTTGGGGGCATTGGGACCATTTGTTCTAGGGAGGGACGGGGTTTGTTTTAGTCTTATGGAGGATTAGGGGTTTGTTTATTCTTATGGGGACGTATACTATTTTTTTTTTTGTGATTTTTTCAAGATTAGGGGGACCCTAGCCGGTCTAGGTCCGTCTCTGGCGGTCCTAAGGACAGAATCAACAAAATGGTGCTAGCTAGTCTATCTTTGAAAATGCCGCCCAATTGCTTTGAAATTTGGATTTTTTTTTTTTTCCTCATAGAGAAAAAGTAATGAAAGGTTAATTTAGTGTTTTAATTGGAAAGAAAGGCAGCCTGTGTTAGTTGTGTATGTGTATGGGAATATGAACGTCTAGTAATGAAGTCGTCTTGGACTCAAGGTTTCGGACCCACTTTTTAACAGCCTTACTTGTTGACCAAGGATTTTTTTATTTAATGTGTAATGCTATACAATTTTCATCCCATAATTATATCAAAATATTAATATCGCATTACCAATCAATCCTTAATCTTTTCTTTTCTTTTCAAGGTTGGTGAGGAGTGGTGCGTCACATTATAAAATAGTTATTGAAATAAAAATATGATTTTTGGTATATAAGAATATATTTCCATGTAATTGTGATTGATAATCAAATTATTGTGATTAGTTATCAATGAGAGAAAACCGTAAAAAGTTATGTGGTTCGGTTTATGACCTATATCTACAAGTTAAAGCATCATAGGCTACATTTTGCTCTTATGATCTTCATAATATTTACAATAGTACCAATGATTCATTTTATAGCAAAAATGCTCTAGGTGAGTACAATATGAATATGCCAATCATCAAATCCTTATGGATCACAATTATATGTGAAAAATGCTAAGCAGACTGCAACCAATTGTTTATCACAATTTATGCGGAATTAAAACTATGACGCAATAAACAATTCAATCAACAAAATATCTAAAGCAATAAAGAAGCAGACACAGATATTTTGGTTACAAAGAGGAAACCAATTAGAGCACTTCTCTAATTGTAAAACCTCTACAGGGCAGCCAAACCCAGGAAATCACTATCACAAAATTATCCAGAGATTACAGACACTAGAAACACTTACAACTCTTTGCAAGATCTTGGCTCTATAAGATCGACAAGCCTCCGACTCGTCTCTTTGCTCACAATCTTCTTCTACGTGATTCTCCTTTATCGGACCCTTCTGATAGGCTTCTCAAATAAGCTCACAAATAATTCACAAAGAACAAAAACTCTAAGAGAGAGAAAACAATGCTCAATATCAAAGGCTCTCGTAGCACACAACGGTGAATCCTCAAATTCAAAATTCGTGACTAATACAGATCGGTAGAGATCTATATATAACACCTAAAGACTCCTAGACACAATAGAACTCAACTACAATGTATTTTATACCTAGAAGCTACGGGCCGTCCGAACGGTAAGTGGGCTCATCCGACGGGCAATTAAAACACGAAAAAGAGTTCATTGAGCCGTCGGACAAGAATATGGCGTCCGGACTGCTAGCAAAACCACTTTCTCCATTCTTTTAATTTGCTTGACGAGCTTGCCAGGAATTGAGCGAGGCTCTCGAGTTTCTTGGCGTCTAGACGGGCCTGCGAACGGGCTTTCAGACGAGGCTCTCAGGAAAGGAACAATATTGCAAGATCAGATCCCATCCGGACGGCTATGAATCGTCTGACACCTCATAGTAGTTTGGCTCTTTCTTTCTATTTTGCTCACGAACATCAGCCAATCCTTAAAACTAACAATATGAAAATATATTCTAACATCTAGCATAATACTTATGGTGAAATATATATAAAATGGACTTGATTTTGTTGGGGAATTCATATAAGGCTACCCAAAATAGTCAAAAGGTTATTTTTGGCTAGCTAGCCCCGTAGCAAAAATTGTATAAAAAATTCCTATCCGACAAGTCACTTTGGTTAAAGATTTGACTAAATCTTACAATGCTCACAATTTTTTTTGAGTATTGTAGCTCATCAATGTATAAGTTAAATTAATAAGAAATCAATATCATTCTCTCAAATTAATAAAATATCAATATCATTCTTTCAATTCTTTATTTTCTTGTAGAAATGTGAAAATAGATAAAGAAAAAATATTTTATATGAAATAGTAAAAGTAAATAGTTAAAATATTGAACTGAATGCAGGCAAGGGTATAACCACCCCAAACCTTGCCTAGGCATAAGGTGGTCCCCAAATTTATTTATTTATTTTTATAAATATATATATTTTGTTAAAAAATAAACCTTAATTTTTGACCCCAAATTGAAAGTTATAGTTCTGTCCTGAATATAGGTGCATTGCAAAAGTAAATAGTTATATATATATATATATATATTAGCTAAATATTCACTCGGCCGGAGGTGAATTAATGCTCACATCGACCAATATACCAAATTGCCGAAATGTGTCAAATTAAGCTTAGGAATTCTAAACTATCACGTGAAGAAAGAAATAGTGTGAAAAGCCTAAATTTGCTTATGGGTGTCATGTTAATTAAGTCAAAGGTTAAGAAATTTGAATTGATCAATGCATGGTGGGTGTTGTTACGACAACTTAACAAGGTACAGCAACAGTGTCGTTCCTGGGCAATTTCTTTATTTCCAAATCTATTATTTCAACAAAGTCCAGCCAGCTTATTGATTCATTAATTAATAAAATCAAATTAATCTAAAGGTGGTGAGGGCCTCTTCTATCTCTTACACATGTGGTCAAATCTTGGAAAGATAAAAAACTGGCCTTGTGGGTACTCCTATTTCATATTTTAAGCACACCAAAAGTTAAATATTTTATAAAATTGTTGTAACAAGGTCTAGTGGATTAAGAATCTGTAATATTATCTTCGTATGCATGATTGGAATGCGTGATTAAATAAGACATGTAATATTGTCTTGCATAGTTTTTTGTAGAAAAATCATGCAGGCGATTAGTGGATCAAATATATGAGGAGTAATATTCATGTACATTTATATTTATGATTGATGAGCAACATATGAGAAATGTTTGCTTATATTCAATTCTCTCGTCCTTTTATTTTAAAAGTCAACCCTTAGATCTGTACAACAAAATGAGAGAATAGGAGAAGGATCCAAGTGTAACGTGATTATTCTCATACACGTGCCCATGCATGCATCCATACAAAAAATAAACATAAACCAAATTCGGAATTAGAAACAATATCAACTTCATTAAATAAATGAACTTTTAATTCTCATCTTCATTAATTTGTTTCCTAAATCTCTATATCCACTAATAAGAAAAGAAATTCACAAAAGAGAAGCTTGTTTGTTTTCTTTGGCACAACCATGTATTTTTATAAGACCTTCTAAAATTAGAAAAAACTAGTGACCGGCTCCAGGGCTAGGGCCGGACGGCAACCGCTCGAGCCAATATGCCATGCTGCGCTTTGCCTTCCCATAAATGGAGGAATAAGTGTCAAGGTGATTAGTAGTCGCAAAATCTTCTGATAACACTCTGCTTGCCTCAACCCTCGCATCGTTAAAGATGGCTGCAAAGATGACAAAGATGATCAAAAGGGTTATAGTCTTTCTGGGATTCATCTTAAGCTGGAATGGATGAAATTTTTGCTGGAAATAAGTTGTACGTGAGAGGTTTTGTTATATTTTTCAATCTTGGAGGACAGGTTTTGAGTGTTTGTGAATGTGTATTAACAGGTGAAGGTATTTATAGTGTTAAAAGTTGGCACCCGTCTTTTTGGACCGAGGGTAATGGTGGGCGCTGAGGTATTCCGTATTGACCATGGAATTTTCAAAGAGTTTGGTCGATCTCGCTGGTTAAAGGGAATACATGCGCTCCAAGGAACGAATGGGTCAACGACTATTACGTTTGAGCGTTTGATTATTAGAATTGTCTTGCTCATGACTTAAATTTCAATATCGGAGCAATATACGTACACGTGGCCTTTTCACATTAAGAGGAGGGTAAGAATAATGTAAATCCTATATTTGATATGGTTCGACACAATTATCTTCCATATGGTCTAATTAAACCCATAATCCTTTTACGGTGAAGTTTTTGTGTCTTGTGGACTTCAATTCAAGTACAACACCGTGTTCGATAAGATACAATAGCTAATCACCACTAGTGCGTGCTAGTCACTTTAGCTTCTCTCTGTCTTTCTATATTGAGACTTTTAGGTGCCCTAACCAACCAAATGGTCACTAGCTAGGATTTGTATTAGGGATCTTAAATAGGCCAATTATCATGTCTATAAGTATTGACAGCAATCGAGCACCCTAAGATGATTATCAATCACTCTAGGGCTTTTTTGGCACATAATGATTGGTCACATACTTACTTGGGGTGATTGAACACGAAGTATGTTGATCAATTACTCATTAATCACTATTTTTTTTTGACATGTCTACATAAAGGAATGGGGAGTGTGATTCAAACTAGTAACCTCTGCTTTATGAGTCGTGATTTACAACTAATTGAACTACCCATTGAGAACGATTAATCACTGACATATCATTGAAGCCCTAAAATGGACTAAGTGTCTTCTCATACCCATTTTTTCCAGTTTTCACATCAAACATTATTCATTATTAATTTTTAAGCCATAATTAAGGGTTTTTAACCCTAGTTTAGATATCATTTCCTATAACCTTTTTCCTTATTCAATTAGAAAAAAAAAAAAGAAAAAAAAAACCCTAGTTTAGATTGGGGTATTACACATAGCCTATATACAAGAATGAATTGGTAGGTTAAGATAAGGTTGAGTTGGAATTATATTCCAACTTATTAGGGTTAGATTTGAAATAGGATTTCAAATCTTTAGGATTAGGTTTATTTGAATTTGTAAATTAGAACTTATCTATTTGTGTTTCTATTTAAAGACCATTTGATTATTAATAAAATCAGATAATGAAGTAGACATATGTCTTTTGTGGTTTGTATGAAGCCCCAATTGGATTCATTTGTGGTTTATCTCCAGCCCTAATTGGAGTTCATTAGCAATATCCCATCTCACATCACTACCAAACCCATCCACATGTTCGTAACCTATCATGAATACGATGGAAAACACCGAAAGATATATGGGTGGGTGGAGAACGTTGTGCCTTCACCGTATGTAGGTAGTGGGAGATGTTAAATATATGGAGGGCACCCGGCGGGTATGCCCTCCACCTGCTTTTAAAAGCATGTTATAAGAAATAGTACCTTAGCGTTGCCATATATAACATTTGGCTTTGTATTCGCAGTTAATGTTGACATGCATTATGCATGACAATGAATATGGAGCAATTCTCATGGGTTACTCCGTGCTCCTCCCCATCAATGGGGTTGAGGCTATAGTAAATAGCATGCATTTGATAGGTTGAGCATCAAACTCTCTCTTAGTGTGTTTTTTAGTACAAGTGAGGTACTAATATTTAGTTTCAGTGCATTTTAATTTTGTAACAGATCATAAGAAAAAAAAAAATTATTTTCATTATAAACATTTGTCTCCTATAATTAAGCTCATTGTATATATGTGATTCCATTTTTGGGTGTTGAACCAGTGAACAAGTCATTGATCAAACTCGACACTTGTTGAAGCCTGTACACCATGGTGCACTTTGCCTTCTCCATCATAAGTGTTTGAGCATGCCTCGAGGTGATCGTTAGCGCCAGTGACGGATCTAGGAATTCATTCTACCAAGGACGTCAATAAAATAATAAAATATAATAATAAAATAATTTTTTTTGTTCTCTTTATATTATATTTTTATTATAATATAATAAATACAATAAAAAATTATACCACAATATATATCACAAAAAGTATATTTATCTGACTTTATAAATATATTTTAAATTGATATATCAGTTACCATGTAATCACTAATACAAAAATAAAGGAAAATAAAAAATACAAAGTACCTAAAATTGCATTCTATGCGGTATTAAAGAAACAAAATCATCAAATATCAAATCTGAATCGAATACTTCTCATACTAAACAATTTACGGCTAATGAAACATACTCTAATGATATTATAATAAAATTATTAGCATATTCCGATAGCTATTAGCCTAAAATGAATTAATAAAAAGAACAAATCTACTATTTTAATATTTTTTTATCTTTTAATTTTCTTTCCCATTTCTCTCACCCGCTGTTTCTCTCAAACCCACCCACTATTTCTCTCAGTTTTCTCAAACCCATTTCTACTTCCCTCTCTCCTAGCTCGTCCTCTCTCTCTCTCTTTGTGCAAGTCTCTGTTTTTTTTTTAAACTAGGTTTGTGATGGTGCGTACTAAAAAGAAGCCAAGAAGGGAGGATGTGCAGGAAGAATGTGCTGCTGAAGCAGCTGAACCTGTGGAGAAGGAGGTTCCGGTGAAATGGGTTTCACCGGAATTAGAGTCTTGGTCCAACTTCGACTTCTCATTCGCCTTTGACTACAACAACAACAAGAGGTTGTGTGGTGCTCAAATAATTTATACATTTTTTTTTTTTTTGTCTGGGCAGTAACAAAATTTTCTGGGAAAAATACTTTAAAAAAAATTTAAAATTTTTTTAGGGGCGCCCGCCCCTATGTGTCTCTGCTACTGGTTAGCTCTCAATTAGAGTAATGTTAGAAGTTTAACTCTCGATCTTTAATTATCTTTTTAAATGTGTTGTATTTTTTAAAGTTATCATTGAATTTGAGATTCTATATATTGGTGATTTGAAAAACCACATTACATTTAAAAGGACTTAAAGAAAACAAAAATCTTTCTTCTAACATTACTCTTACCTGTGCACCTCAATCAACTGCTTGAACCTAGTGTGACTCAAAATGGGCACCAAAGTGGACAATCACAGCAATCAACAAAATGGTGCTAGACTACTAAGACTAGCAATAATCTTTGAAAATCTTTGAAAAGTAATAATCTTTGAAAATGCCTCCCAATTGTTTTGAATTTGAATTTTTTTTCCTTCAAAGAAAAAAGTAATGACACTTAGTGTTCTTAATTTGGAAAGAGCGTTGTGTTGGTTGTGTATGTGTATGGGAAAATATGAAAGACGAAAGTAATGGAGTTTGTTGAGTCACGATCTTGGACTCGTGGTTTTTGACTGACTTTTCAACGGCCTTAAGTGTTGACCAAGGATTTTTGAATTAGCGAGCTTGAAATGTGTAATGCTATACAATTTTATCCCATAATTAATTAGTACCAATCCATCCATAATTTTTTTTTTCTTAACAACTATTAATTAAAAAATTGGTAAGAACTGCCATATATATCAATACTATATAGTATAGTTGTAAGATAAAAATGTAATTTCAAGTATAAGAATATATTACTATATAATTGTGATTGATTATCAAATGGGAAAGAGACACATAAACATTAGTACGCGGTTAGATATATAATGGCCTACATCTATAGGTTAAAGCTTTCATTAAATACTACATTTCGCTCTTATTATTGATAATATTTATAATAGTACCAATAATTCATTTTATAGGGAAAATGTGGTAAATGAATACAATATAAATAAGGTAATCAAATACTTATAAATTACAATTATATAAAATATATTCTAACATCTAGCATTACTGAGGTGAAATATATATAATGGACTTGATGTTGGGAGAACTCTCATGTGGCCGGGGCTAGCCAAATTGGTCAAAAGGTTAATGCTCTTGTCTAGAGACGGATTTGGGGGTGACCAACAGTGGCCATGGTCCCCCACCAAATCTAAATATATATATATATATATATATTTGGTCCCTCCCATGAAAGAAGAACAAGGGCTGGTCCCCCCAGCCCTTGTTCTGGGTCCGTCCCTACTCCCGTCAATTTACCAAATTGCCGAATGTGTCAAGAATCACATGAAGAAAGAAATAGTGTGTAAAGCCTAAATTTGATTATGGGTGTCACGTTAAGTCAAAGGATAAGAAATTTGAATTGAGTGGCAGATTGTGTTACGACAAGCTAGTATAGCAACGTTAATGTATATCCTGTGCAATTTCCCTAGCTAGTCCCAAATTGATTATTCAACATTAACGCCATATATGCTTATTAATTTCTTAATTAATAAAACGTGATCAAATCCTAAGAAGATCAAAAACCTTGTGGGTAGTACTCGTGTATCATATATTAATTTGAGTAATGCTATTTAAGAAACAATTTTAAATATTTTATAAAATTGATGTGACAAGTCATTGATTGATTTTTTTGTTTGTTTATTTTATATGTTTTTTGGATGAATGATTCAAATTTTACAAGACCAAGACCTTTTGAATAAGAATTTTCTTTGTAATCGACAATCCCATTGATTCTGGATTTGTCTAGTCATGTAATCTCACTTTCAATTGTTATTTCTTATGTACAAGCTATATATATATATATTATGAATCAAACCATCCAATGAAATGGCCAATGAACTCAATTACTTTCTTGTGTTTAAAATCTTTTATATGTAAGAAATTTATGAAATATTAGTGTGGTATAAATTAATGGAAGATCGCACATATGAATTATATATATATCAACACATTTTACAAAAAAAAAAAACTGATGTGGCACAATATGATTAAGCTTCTCAAAATTTGAATTTATCTCATATCTAAACATGTTATGCCACATTAGTTTATAAAGTTTTTTGTAAAATGTGTTAATTTGTAAGTTTATCATATATATATATATATATATATATATATATCAATGTTCAGCTGATCAATGGACGATTTAGTAAATGTACATAAAATTCAAAAACGGAAAGTCTTGAATTTTATTGGACATATAGTATGATGACAATTCTCCTAAGTATCTTCTTTCTTTATTTCTTTATACAACTTGTGGCGAGGTCTTGCTACTTTGTCTGTTCCAAAGAATTTTAATATTGCTGACCCAGTCACTGCAGAAGCCACAACAACTCTTAGAGCCGTTATTTTCTATCACGAGCTAGGACATCAATGGGTGGAGCTGAAAGGGAATGCTCTATAAGTGGTGCAGGTTTCTCCGATCAAACTTTTGTTACACATGCATATGTTGGCTGACTTTTTAGTGCCTTACCTGTTGACCAAAGACTTTTGCTGAGTTACAGGTATACGTGGGCTGGCAAAACCGGAATTGTCAAAGCTTAGGAAATCTAAACAATCAATTTACTCAATTGCCCTTGCTCCGATGCATGACGGCATGAGTCATGACATGGAAGTCAACACACCTGTCACCCGCCGCCCGATCAATCCAAATTTCTTAACCTTTGACTTAATTACCATGACACCCATAATCAAATTTCCTTCTCATCCAAACGCTTGTAGTTATAAATAAATAAATTTTATTATGGGTGTCATTTACGACAACTCGACAACAGTTGTCATGTGAATGGCATTGTTCACCTCCTGGGCAATTTCCTTAGTTCCAAACTGAATATTCAACAAAGTCCGCCAGCTTTTTAATTCCTTGATTAGTATTTTAATTTTGGAAGATCGTCCATGTGTCATGTGAATGGCATTGTTCATCTTTGAGAAAAAAAAATTATTAACGAAGATTGTGAGCATGTGTATTATAAAATAAAAGCCTCGTTTCTTGTGGTCTAAACTATTTTTGGATTTTTTTCCTATCTATGTGTTTAGCGCAGATCAAATATTGGTTAATGCGAAAATGTTTTCATTCGAAGAAAAAAAAAAATCATGAGGGCATGGTTCACACTTCTGTACATACAAATTATTTTTGGTGTTCTCCCACATCTCAGGTAGGTAATTGTGAGAGAGTTTTTATATGGCCTACCTACTTGATAGGTTTGATTGTCCGAATACCTGCTTAGGTAGGTAAGCCCCCCTTCTCATAAGAGTCCTCTCACAATTGTTTGCTAAAATTGTAAGCAATATGGAGAGACAATTGTATTGAAAGTCAATCCAACCCTAGAAAGCCTTTCATTTCCCACACCGACCCTTTTCCGCAACTTCTCTTCACCGCCTCTTTTCCATGCAGCTCATTAAATTATACGCAAAACAAATGACCAATGTTAGTCAATATGTGTGTATTTGAATTAAACATAATTTTCACATTTTTTTTTTCCATTGTACGTATAATATTAATTAATAGTTGTATGTTGTGAATAAAATTGATATTTATAGGTTAATATGATTGAATAAAAATATAAAAATATTTTTTTTATTTTTTGTATGAGCAAAATACTGAAAAATACTTTTAACTCAAATCATTTTTCTAAAAATTGATTTTACGGTCTAGCTAAGGACATACGTAGATTGGAAAATGATAGCCTTGAATTTTACTGGATAATCTGATGATCACAACCCTACTAATTAGTCTCTTCTTAGCCTTTAGTAGTAGTACTTGTTAGAATTATATGCCCTCAAAAACCAATCTTATCAATTTATTATTTAATAATTAATGTTATTTAACCATGCATGATTATTGTGGGGGATTAAATACTAAGACATCAGACATGTAAGTTTTTGTCTTGTGTAACATTGTAGAAAGCTTATGCCGGTGATTAATGGATCAAAGATATATAGAGAGTAATATTCTCCGATCTTCCTCGAGCATCTACTGTATTTTGATTGATGCGTGGCATATATATGATCTGAATCTGTAGCGTGACGATTTGCATACACGTGTCCATGCATGCATCCATACAAAAGAAAAAGATAAAAACAAATTAATTAGGAATTAGAAACATTAATATCGATCAACAGTTCCAATTAAATAAATCAACTTTTAATTCTCATGCTTATTAGTAATTTGTTTCGTAAAATTCTATAACAAAAGTTACAGTATTGTCGGTGTATACTCTTGAACAAGAAAAAAAAAACAACAACAATAATATAATAAAATAAACGTAAAAGCATTTGCTTGTTTTCTTTGGCACAACAACGATGTATTTCTATAAGACCTTCCAAAATAGGAAAAAACTAGTGACCGGCTCCGGGGCTTGGTCCGGACGGCAGCCGCTCAAGCCAAAATGCCATGTTGCGCTTTGCTTTGTCATAGAAAGAGGAATATGTATGAAGGTGATTAACACTTGCAAAATCCTCTGATAACACTCTGCTTGCTTCAACCCTGCAGCCATGGTCGAAGATGGCTACAAGATGACAAAGATGATCAAAAGGGTAATACTCTTTCTGAAATTCATCTTAAGAAATGCCCTCAGTTGCTGAAATGTATCAAATAAGTTGTGAGAGGTTTTGTTATATATATATTTTGTACTTTTAAAGAGAGATTTTGAATGTTTAATGTATTAACAGGTGAAGGTATTTATAGTACTAAGAGTTGGTAACTTGGCACCCGTCTTTTGGACTGATCAGAGTGTTGGTGGCCGGGTTCTGAGGGTACTAGTTTTGACCAAGGAGTTTTCAAAGAGTTAGACTTTGCTGGTTAACGGGAATACATGCGCTCCAATGCAGGAATATGCGTCAGCGGCTGTATAAAGTTTGAGCAGTTTGATTATTAGATTAATGGCGTTGCTGATCATGATGACATGAATTTCAATATTGGCCTTTTTTTGATTAAAAGGGTAAGAATGTAAAACATAAGTTTGATCTGGCCTGGTCGACACATGTTAATTCAGACGACGTTCAGGGTTTGGAAAACTTGAATTGACTTGGATCGCTTGCAAGTCTTGTTCTTGTTTTTGAATGGACGACAGAGAAAATTATTAATGTTTTTGCGAAAATCACCCACTTTAATTACTTGGTCTTTGCACGTCTGTGCTGAGCTTAGTTGGTCATAGCAGTAACTGAGATGTGGATGACCAAAATTCTCTCTCTCTATCTCTTTGCTTGAATTGTATGTGAAGGTTTATGTGGGGGTGATCACACTATAATAGTGTGTACCTTCACATATATGTACAATTATCTTCTATGGGTGACAGGTTTCCATGATCAGAAGTGTCTCTTGATTGAGATGCAATTCTTAAAAGAGTTGTATATTTTTGGGAATGGGTATCACTACATCTATATATCCCACGAATTAATTTAATTCAAATGTTCTTCAAAAGATCTCCCATGTGAAAAACACTCTAATGTGGTTTATGACCCTTTGCTTTACTTTGTATCCTATTCAATTTCTTTTAAGTGGAATCCAAGCTAGGCTAGATAAAAAAGTGAAAATAGCAAAGAAATAATGTTTTGTATTGTAAAATCATCAAATCAATAGAGAAAAATATAACCCTTAATTAGGCTATGTCATATAGATTGAACTAAATAAAATCTTTTGTCTTTTTTTTTTTTATGAAATTGATCGCAAATGAGCTATTTGATGTAGATCATATGATCTCTCTAACAAAATGCAAGTTACAATCATATTTAGTAGTCTTTCACTGTCATGAGAACACATTGTTACTTCACTGAAGCATAGTGGAAATGAAGTGACGATGACAACCTTAATTGTATCATTGTGTGTGATGTTGGTACTTGAACAGCACATACAAAGTTGTAATATTTCATATATAAGAAGTATATATATATATATATATATATATATATTTAGTTTTGATATTTCTTCTACTTTTGACTGTGAGTTTTTGGGCTAATTTAAACTTTATTGCACTACTTGAAAATCGGTTGTTCCTAGACATTGTATGTGTTGCATGGGTAAATGGACATTAGCACTTGGCCCTATAAGCCACGTACGCAGAAGCTCCATAAACTGTTCAAAGGGACGATGGAGAGGATTACAAGGCCAACCTTGAAGAGAAAGAAGTTCTCAATGTATCCGAGTTCATCATTACAGGGGATAGATTGAATGGGTGCTTTGAAATTAGGTGGGAAGTTTGGGAAATTGGGCGAGGAATGGGGAAAATCATGCAAGTGATTGAGATGTGTCAGAAGCATGAATCACAAGGAGTAGCTGGCATCCACTTCAATCAAATAAAGAGAGCTATATTGCGTTTCATTTGATAGCATATGCGTTTTGTATACTTAGTCAATACTGTGCGTTTTAGGCAACTTCATCGATTGGACCAGTTCTTTATTTATTTGTAGGACTTGGTTAGATAGTTAGGCATTGAAACCGTAACAATATTGATTTCATTAGAATTTCCTTCGTTTAAGTTAATCGAGTTGAGCCCTCCATTTAGCTCATTTTCAATACGGTATCCTTGTCCGAGTCATCTCACGTATTTTTATCTTTCCATGCATTCCAACTTTATATATATATCATTTACAAACCTTGCCATTTTTCATTAAAATTCTTTGATTTGATCCCTTCTTACACTCGGACCAATAATTTAATCGTTAATTACTTAGTGTCGCAATGCAAGCGATTCTTGTAATTAAGAGATTATAGTTATCTAATATTAATAATGTCATAATGATCATATTATACCGCTTGTATAATTTTTGGCTGTCTCTAATAAAAACTCCGGGTTCTTTCCGTGTGTCCATAAACGGTGGAGCCAATATGCCATGTTGCGCCCGCTAAGAAGATAAATAAATAAATAAAAACAAATTAGGAATTAGAAACAATTTATATCAACTTCATTAAATAAATCAAGTCCTAATTCTCATGCTCAGTAATTTTTTTTCTTCAAATTCTATAAAAAGAGTTACAGTGTCAGTGTATACTTGACCAAGAACAAAAAAAAAGAAAAAAAGAAAAGAACATAACAGCATTTGCTTATTATCTTTGGCACAACTGTGTATTTCTATAAGACTTTCCAAAATAAGAAAAAACTAGTGACCGGCTCCTGGGCTTGGTCCAGATGGCAACCACTCGAGCCAATACGCCATATTGTGCTTTGCCTTGTCATAGAAAATGGAATATGTGTCCAGGTGATTAGCACTAGCAAAATCCTCTGATAACACTCTGCTGGCTTCAATCCTGGCATTGTTCAGGATGGCCGCAAAGATGACAAAGATGATCAAAAGGGTGATAGCCTTTCTGATATTTATCTTAAGAAACGCTCAAAGTTGCTGGAATTAATGGATGGAACTTTTGCTCGAAATAAGTTGCTAATTAGTGTTTTCCACTTGTTTTCCACTTTTTGACCCACTTTTTAACGGCCTTACTTGTTGACCAAGGATTTTTTAATTTAATGTGGAATGCTATACAATTTTTATCCCATAATTATATTGCAATGTTAGTATCGCATTACCAATCAATCCTTAATCTTTTTTTTTTTTTTTTTCCAGATGTTGGTGAGGAGTGGTGCGTCACATTATAAAGTAGTTGTGAAATAAAAATATGATTTCTAGTGTAAGAATATATTTTTTTTGTAATTGTGATCAATAATCAAATTATTGTGACTAGTTAGCAAATGAGAGAGAAACACGTAAAAGTTATGTGGTTTGGTTTATGACGGCCTATGTCTACAGGTTAAATCATGGATGCTATATTTGGCTCTTATTCTTGATAATATTTACAATAGTGCCAATGATTCATAATTTTATAGCAAAAATGCTGTAGGTGAGTACAATATGAATATGCTAATCAAATCCTTATGGATCACAATTGTATGAAAATATATTCTAACATCTAGCATAATACTTATGGCAAAATATATATATATAATGGACTTGATTTTGTTGGGGAATTCATATAGGCTATCCAAAATAGTCAAAAGGTTATTTTTGGCTAGCTAGCCCCATAGCTAAAATTGTATAAAAAATTCCTATCCGACAAGTCACTTTGGTTAAAGATTTGACTAATTCTTAATATTTTATTATTTATTTATTTATTTTTTTGAGTATTGTAGCTTAACAATGTATAAGTTATATTAATAAAAAATCAATATCATTCTCTAAAATTAATAAAATATCAATATCATTCTTTCCTTCTCTTCTTGTAGAAATGCAAAAATAGATAAAGAAAAAATATTTTAAATGAACTATTAAAAGTAAATAGTTAAAATGTTGAGTTGAATGTAGGCAAGGGCGGAACCACCCAAGCCTTGCCCCCCAAGCATAAGGTGGCTCCCAAATTTATTTATTTATTTTTATAAATATATATTTTGTTAAAAAATAAACCTTTAAAATTAGTTTTTGCCCCCCAAATTGAAAGTTATAGTTCTGCCCTGAATATAGGTGCTTTGAAAAGTAGTATTTTTAGCTAAACATTCACATCGATCAATATACCAAATTGCCGAAATGCATGTGTCAAATTAAGCATAGGAAGTCTAAACAATCACGTGAAGAAAGAAATAGTGTGAAAAGCCTAAATTTGTTTATGGGTGTCATGTTAATTAAGTCAAAGATTAAGAAATTTGAATTGATCAATGCATGGAGGGTGTTGTTACCAACTTGACAAGGTACAGCAACAACGTCGTTTCTGGGCAATTTCTTTATTTCCAAATCGATTATTTCAACAAAGTCCAGCCAGCTTATTAATTCCTTAATTAATAAAATCAAATTAATTCAAAGGTGGTGAGGGGCTCTTCTATCTCTTACACTTTTGTCTCTTACACATGGACAATCTTGGGAAGATAAAAAAACTGGCCTTGTGGGTACTCCTATTTCATATTTTAAGCACACCAAAAAATTAATTTTTTTATAAAATTGTTGTAACAAGGTCTAGTGGATTAAGAATCTGTAATATTATCTTCGTATGCATGATTGGTATGGGTGATTAAATAAGACATATATGTAATATTGTCTTGCATAGTTTTTTGTAGAAAAATCATGCAGGCGATTAGTGGACCAAATATACGAGGAGTAATATTCATGTACATTTATATTTATGATTGATGAGCAACATATGAGAAATGTTTTGCTTATATTCTCTCATCCTTTTATTTTAAAAGTCAACCCTTAGATCTGTACAACAAAATGAGAGAATAGGAGAAGGATCCAAGTGTAACGTGATTATTGTCATACGCGCGCCCATGCATGCATCCATACAAAAAATAAACATAAACCAAATTCGGAATTAGAAATAATATCAACTTCATTAAATAAATGATCTTTTAATTCTCATCTTCATTAATTTGTTTCCTAAAACTCTATATCCACTAATAAGAAAAGAAATTCACAAAAGAGAAGCTTGTTTGTTTTCTTTGGCACAATCATGTATTTTTATAAGACCTTCTAAAATTGGAAAAAACTAGTGACCGGCTCCAGGGCTAGGGCCAGACGGCAACCGCTCGAGCCAATATGCCATACTGCGCTTTGCCTTCCCATAAATGGAGGAATAATGTCAAGGTGATTAGCAGTCGCAAAATCTTCTGATAACACTCTGCTTGCCTCAACCCTTGCATCGTTCAAGATGGCTGCAAAGATGACAAAGATGATCAAAATGGTTATAGTTTCTGGGATTCATCTTAAGCTGGAATGGATGAAATTTTTGCTGGAAATAAGTTGTACGTGAGAGGTTTTGTTATATTTTTCACTCTTGGAGGACAGGTTTTGAGTGTTTGTGAATGTGTATTAACAGGTGAAGGTATTTATAGTGTTAAAAGTTGGTACCCGTCTTTTTGGACTGAGGTAATGGTGGGCACTAAGGTATTCCATATTGACCAAGGAATTTTCAAAGAGTTTCTTTGGTTAAAGGAATACATGCGCTCCAAGGAACGAATGGGTCAACGGCTATTACGTTTGAGCAGTTTGATTATTAGAATTGTCTTGCTCATGACTTAAATTTCAATATCGGAGCAGTGTACGTACACGTGGCCTTTTCACATTAAGAGGAGGGTAAGAATAATGTAAAACCTATATTTGATATGTTCGACACAATTGTCTTCCATATGGTCTAATTAAACCCATAATCCTTTTACGGTGAAGTTTTTGTGTCTTGTGGACTTCAATTCAAGTACAACACCGGTGTTCGATAAGATACAATAGCTAATCACCACTAGTGCGTGCTTGTCACTTTAGCTTCTCTCTGTCTTTCTATATTGAGACTTTTAGGTGCCATAACCAACCAAATGGTCACTAGCTAGGATTTGTATTAGGGATCTTAAATAGGCCAATTATCATGTCTATAAGTATTGACAGCAATCGAGCACCCTAAGATGAATATCAATCACTCTAGGGTTTTTTTTGGCACATAATGATTGGTCACATACTTAGGGGTGATTGAACACGAAGGGTACGTTGATCAATTACTCCGATCAATCACTATTTTTTTTTTTTTGACATTTCTACATAAAGGAAGGGGGGGAGGGATTCAAATTAGTGACATTTGCTTTATAAGTCGTGATTCACAACTAATTGAACTACCCATTGAGGACGATTAATCACTATTTGATAGTGACATATCATTGAAGCTCTAAAATGGACTAAGTGTCTTCTCATACCCATTTTTTCCAATTTTCACATCAAACATTATTCATTATTAATTTTTAAGCCATAATTAAGGGTTTTTAACCCTATTTAAATATCATTTCCTGTAACCTTTTTTAGATTGGGGTATTACACAAAGCCTATATACAAGAATGAATTGATAGGTTAAGATAAGGTTGAGTTGGAATTATATTCCAACTCATTAGGATTAGATTTGAAATAGGATTTCATATCTTTAGGATTAGGTTTATTTGAATTTGAATATTAGAACTTATCTATTTGTATTTCTATTTAAATACCATTTGATTATTAATAAAATCAGAGAATGAAGTAGACATATGTCTTTTGTGGTTTGTATGAAGCCCCAATTGGATTCATTTGTGGTTTATCTCCAGCCTTAATTGGAGTTCATTAGCAATATCCCATCTCACATCACTACCAAACCCATCCACGAGTTCGTAACCTATCATGAATACGATGGAAAACACACTGAAAGATATATGGGTGGGTGGATAACGTTGTGCCTTCATTGTATGTAGGTAGCCGGGAGATGTTAAATATATGGAGGGCACCCGCAGTGGGTGGGTATTGTTGCACAAATTTAATTGTACTCGCCAATTGCACGAGTCGTTAGCAGTGTAGCGGGTGTGCAAGTGCGAGGTCGATCCCACAGAGAATCATGTTTGTTAAAAATCAATTTTAAAGTGCCTAAACTAATCCTATCTTAACCTAGTCCCAATATCGAACACATGGCGTATAAAGTAAAATCTAATTAAAATGCAATAAAATAAATAAATAAAACGCTAAGGTCCCTAATCTACCTCACTATGATTTAGTCAATATATAAACATGCTAATCCATATATCCATCAAACAATTAGGCTAAAATGTATGTCCCATTCTCACGATAGTCCACACATCCGTCGTACGGCCTAGCTCGACGTATGTTCTTTTGCCTTTACAAAATCTAGTCGAATCATGCGATGTATTAACCATAAATGGTCACAACGGATGTTGAGCCGAGATTGAATCATCCGATGTGTCATTGACGACAACGGATATTGGACTCGCTTAAACTATCCGATGTAGCCCGGATAAATCACAACACATATTGGACGATAAACGATCCATAAACAACAATCAATCACAATCTTGTCACGGATTGTGATTGAATCGAACAAACATTAAATTAAATGATGTAAAATGTAAACTAAACATGAAATATATATAAACAAATCCATAGTGAGGAAAAATAAGAGACTAGATTAAAACAACTAAAAGCATTAAATGTAAATTAAACTATACAAAGAGTGGCGTTTAGAAGAGCTCAAAATGCCCAAACAGGGAGTCCCAGCTCCCAAAGGCGCCTCAAGCGGCCTCCAAGCGTCCCTAATCGTTTACAAAAGAAATGGGGTATTTATAGGCTAAATTTAGGGTTTCAGCGCTGCCAGGTCAGCTTAAGTGCGTTCGAACGCACTAGGTGCGTTCGAACGCACTCGTGCAACAAATTCTGCATCAGATGGGCATAGCTGCGTTCGAACTCAAAATGTGCGTTCGAGCGCAAATGCTTCAGAATTGGCCAAAACTTGTGAAATGTGATTTTGTAGATCTTCGAGATAGCTTTCCAAAGACACCAAGATCACCCCAATCGGAGTTATACAACTTAAGATATGGCCATTTTGGTGGAAGTCGTGGGTTCGAATCATCGCCGACTCAATTTTGCCAAAGCTCCCAACTGTTTTAAGCCCCGATTTGATGGCATTAATCCCAAATGCAACTTAACAACCTGCAAAACACTAAAACACCAAAACTAGCAAAACATTAGAAATTAACAAAGCGAAGAGCTAACAAACATAAGTTAAAGGGGTTAAATATACAATATTTGATACCGATCAAATACCCCAAACTTACATTTTGCTAGTCCCTTAGCAAAACAAAAATGAAAACACAATGAAAACAATAAACATAAATCCACTTTAGTGGGAGAAGCTTGATTGCATTTAGCATATGCAACAAGCCTTTTAAACCCCTAGGCATCCCTAGTGGACGAGTGAAGTCTCGTGAGGGCTTTCTAGGAATGACACCCACAAACAATTATTTGGTACTATGTTATTAATGGACAAAACCCTTCACACAAACACATGGTTCATACATCATTAGCAAATTTAACATGATGAACATACAAACCACATCATCTAGGCATCCAAACATCATTTCACTCAAGGTTGGAAAATTGAGACAACACATGCTCCATGAAGTGCAAAGTGAACTAACAACAAGATCATGGGGTTTCAATCATTCTCAAAAGACGTGTATCCCAAAATTCAAAGGAAAACAATGTGATAAATACAACCAAGGCTTGAATTAAAATATGCAATTTTTTTGTGTAGGGCAATGCTTGACTCTTAAGCTTCTAAATGACCTATGTAACGAAGCGTTGGGCGTGACTCCCAAACCAAAGCGCTTTAGGGCACTAGATGTAGAGACATCCCTAGGGCTTAATTACTCAAGTCAAAAGAGCTACGGAGCCTAAACTAGCCATACAATTTTTTAGTTGGAATTTCTCATCTTTTGACGCGAACACTCATTGCTTGGCCATGCAAGAGGTCCGGTTACTCAAAGAGAAGCTCGACTTATTCTGATTTTTTTTTTTAAGCAAAGGTTTTCATCATCACATCGCAAACCTAGAAATCTTAAGACACACACTTCAAAGTCAAATCTCATACCCCACAGACCCTAATGCTAGTGTGCATGTGAAATATCGATCAAGCAAATGAAGTCTCTCTAATCCAACACATGAATCAAAAACTGGGATTTCTAATGATAGGCAATGTTCAAACAAGTTTAAACAAACCAATGATATGTAATCCACAGTTACGATGTAAGTCATGACCAATCAACAACATAGCAACAAAAAAAAGAAAAAAAAATTATATACAAGGCAAAAAACAAATATATAGACAAAAAACAAAACAAAAAACAGAGACAAAGTGTTTGTCCACACCCCCAAACTTAAATGACACATTATCCCTAATGTGACAAGAAATACATTACAGTGGGATGAGGAACCGGGATGAGCAAAGTCCAAGGCGTCCCCCGAACTTAAACATCAAAACACCTGTCAAAAACTAACAGCAATCTTCTTCTCAAAGATCAAACATCAAAAGGTTAATTGCTGTTAGAAACAAAATAAAATAACAAAAAGAAATGACAAAAATTTAAGTGCGGAAAATAAAAATGAAAGAAAATCGCACCTTCCCCGCTCGTATGGGTGTCCAACCAATCCCTTCCATCCTTTCTTCTTTAGAACTAGATACCCCTTTGGAAGGATGTTCCGCCATCTTATGTAGTTGTCCTTGTTTCGAGAAATCCACTTAGGCACACTGTTCCTAGATTTGTGATCTTGTGAGTGTGAATCCTCAAAGATTTCTACATAAGACGGTTCTTCGAGACATTGCAAAGATGAAACTTGAGGTTCAAGATATGTCTCGAGAGATATTGTGACGAAGGAATGAGCCTCAAGACTTCCTTGTCGTTGGAAAGACTAGGATTTGGCGGGGGCTCCAATTGCTCAACTTGCTCCTCTTTCTTTTCCTCCTCATGATCATCGGCTCTTTTCTCACTAACAAGTGTGGTGTTGGCTTGGACATTCTCATGATGAGGATCGTTAGCAATCCTCATCAGTCATGTATTGCCCTCTTACCATTTCTTGACTTTGAAGTTCCTCCTCCTCAATTCTGTTGAATTCAGACTAGATGACCAAGCTGTCCTTCCAACCTTGCAATCGCTTTAGTGTTTGCCACGTGGCATCTATGATTTCTTGACAAGGTTGGTTGACTGCTTTCCTAAACTCCTCGGTCGTCTTCTAAAGATAGTTCATGGGAAGGTGAATGGTGGATTGACTAATTCCATGAATTCCTTAAGTGTGTCTTCCAAGGAAGATTTCTTAGGAGGATAGTCATATGATGAATGGGAAGAAAATGGTTGTCCGGATAATCAGGATGGTGCAGTTCGTCAACCTGGGGAGCAAAATTTCCCGTGGCATGAGCTTGCCACGAAAAATCAGAATAGTTGCTCCAGTCTGGGTTATAAAAATTTGAATCTGATTCAAACCCTGGACTGGAGAAACTGGTGTTCAACTGCTCATCTGAAAAATTGGAAAATTGCCCCCAATGCGGACAATCACCTATACTATGGTAAGGGCTGGAGCAGTGTGAACATGGTTCATGTGGGTGAAAATTAGTAGGATTTGGCATCCTACCACTAGGGGAAACATCAAAATAATTAAACGGAAGACTCATGCTTCACCCAAACAGTTCAAAGTATCCCACATGAAACAGTTAACAAAATAAAAAATTTAAAAATAAAAATAAAAATAAAAATAAAATAAATAAATAAACAAACAAACACTAACAAAAAGAATTAAACTAAACAAGTAACTAATAAATAAACTAACAAAAATAACAATAAAAAAAATAATAAAAAATAAACTAACAAAACTAAAAAAGCAAATAAATTAAAACAGTGTAAATAATAAAATAAAAAAACTAATAATTAAACAAAAAATGAAAGTCAAACACATACATCGCCTGTACAGTGCTTCAACTCGGCACCACGATCGATCGCAGAACCGCAGACACGAGAAAATGTAGCGATCTTGTGCACGTTAACGCATAGCGGTGCGTTTCGTTAATAACAGACCGCAATCTGTCAGAGCGCTGCTGAGACGCAAAGAACGATAAGGCGAGCAGTATGCAACTGACCGAATAGACTGCTCAACGTTGACGTATTATGTGCGTTGAACGCACTATCACAACTGAAATTCAGGACTCAACAAAACTAAAATTGCAAACAAAACAAAATCTAATTTTTTTGGATTTTTTTCTATACAAAAGCACTAAATAAATAAAATAAATGCACAATAAAAAATAACTAGTAGAAAAATAAAATCAATCTAAGCAAGCAAAATTAATTCAAACAAAACACCGATTCCCGACAGCGCCAAAATTTGTTGCACAAATTTAATTGTACTCGCCAATTGCACGAGTCGTTAGCGATGTAGCGGTGTGCAAGCGAGGTCATCCTGAGAATCATGTTTGTTAAAATCAATTTTAAAGTGCCTAAACTAATCCTATCTTAACCTAGTCCCAATATCGAACACATGGGCGTGCATAAAGTAAAATCTAATTAAAATGCAATAAAATAAATAAATAAAACGCTAAGGTCCCTAATCTACCTCACTATGATTTAGTCAATATATAAACATGCTAATCCATATATCCATCAAACAATTAGGCTAAAATGTATGTCCCATTCTCACGATAGTCCACACATCCCAGACGGCCTAGCTCGACGCATGTTCTTTTGCCTTTACAAAATCTAGTCGAATCATGCGATGTATTAACCCATAAATGGTCAGGATGTTGAGCGAGATTGAATCATCCGATGTGTCATTGACGACAACGGATATTGGACTAAACAAACTATCCGATGTAGCCGGATAAATCACAACACATATTGGACGATAAACGATCCATAAACAACAATCAATCACAATCTTGTCACGGATTGTGATTGAATCGAACAAACATTAAATTAAATGACAGAAAATGTAAACTAAACATGAATATATATAAACAAATCCATAGTGAGGAAAAATAAGAGACTAGATTAAAACAACTAAAAGCATTAAATGTAAATTAAACTATACAAAGAGTGACGTTTAGAAGAGCTCAAAATGCCCAAACAGGGAGTCCCCCCCAAAGGCGCCTCCAAGCGGCCTCCAAGCGTCCCTAATCGTTTACAAAAGAAATGGGGGTATTTATAGGCTAAATTTAGGGTTTCAGCGCTGCCAGGTCAGCTTAAGTGCGTTCGAATGCACTAGGTGCGTTCTGAACGCACTCGCAACAAATTCTGCATCAGATGGGCATAGCTGCGTTCGAACTCAAAATGTGCGTTCGAGCGCAAATGCTTCAGAATTGGCCAAAACTTGTGAAATGTGATTTTGTAGATCTTCGAGATAGCTTTCCAAAGACACCAAGATCACCCCAATCGGAGTTATACAACTTAAGATATGGCCATTTTGGTGGAAGTCGGGTTGCGAATCATCGCCGACTCAATTTTGCCGCCAAAGCTCCCTAACTGCTTTTAAGCCCCAGATTTGATGGCATTAATCCCAAATGCAACTTAACAACCTGCAAAACACTAAAACACCAAAACTAACCAAAACATTAGAAATTAACAAAGCGAAGAGCTAACAAACATAAGTTAAAGGGGGTTAAATATACAATATTTGATACCGATCAGGTATGCCCCTCCACCTGCTTTAGAAAGCATGTTATAAGAAATAGTACCTCAGCCAAGCGTTGCCATATATAACGTTTGGCTTTGTATTCGGCAGCCATTAATGTTGACATGCATTATGCATGACAGTGAATATGGAGCAATTCTCATGGGTTACTCTGGTGCTCCTCCCCATCAATGGGGTTGAGGCTATAGTAAATAGCATGCATTTGATAGGTTGAGCATCAAACTCTCTCTTAGTGTGTTTTTTTAGTACAAGTGAGGTACTAATATTTAGTTTCGTTGTGCATTTTAATTTTGTAACAGATCATAAGAAAAAAAAATTATTTTCATTATAAACATTTGTCTCCTATAATTAAGCTCATTGTATATATGTGATTCCATTTTTGGGTGTTGAACCAGTGAACAAGTCATTGATCAAACTCGACACCTGTTGAAGCCTGTACACCATGGTGCACTTTGCCTTCTCCATCGTAAGTGGTTGAGCATGCCTCGAGGTGATCATTAGTGCTCAATTAGAGTAATGTTAGAAGTTTAACTCTTGATCTTTAATTATCTTTTTAAATGTGTTGTATTTTTTAAAGTTATCATTGAATTTGAGATTTTATATATTGGTGATTTGAAAAACCACATTACATTTAAAAGGACTTAAAGAAAACAAAAATCTTTCTTCTAACATTACTCTTACCTGTGCACCTCAATCAACTGCTTGAACCCAGTGTGACTCAAAATGGGCACCAAAGTGGACAATCACAGCAATCAACAAAATGGTGCTAGACTACTAAGACTAGCAATAATCTTTAAAAACCTTTGAAAAGTAATAATCTTTGAAAATGCCTCCCAATTGTTTTGAATTTGAATTTTTTTCCCTCAAAGAAAAAAGTAATGACGCTTAGTGTTCTTAATTTGGAAAGAGCGTTGTGTTGGTTGTGTATGTGTATGGGAAAATATGAAAGACGAAGGTAATGGAGTTTGTTGAGTCATGATCTTGGACTCGTGGTTTTTGACTGACTTTTCAACGGCCTTAAGTGTTGACCAAGGATTTTTGAATTAGCAGAGCCTGAAATGTGTAATGCTATACAATTTTTATCCCATAATTAATTAGTACCAATCCATCCATAATTTTTTTTTCTTAACAATTATTAATTAAAAAATTGGTAAGAATTGACATATATATCAATACTATATAGTATAGTTGTAAGATAAAAATGTAATTTCAAGTATAAGAATATATTACTATATAATTGTGATTGATTATCAAATGGGAAAGAGACACATAAACATTAGTACGCGGTTAGATATATAACGGCCTACATCCATAGGTTAAAGCTTTCATTAAATACTACATTTCGCTCTTATTATTGATAATATTTACAATAGTACCAATAATTCATTTTATTGGGAAAATGTGGTAAATGAATACAATATAAATAAGGTAATCAAATACTTATAAATTAGAATTATATAAAATATATTCTAACATCTAGCATTCTGAGGTGAAATATATATAATGGACTTGATCGGGAGAACTCTCATGTGGCAGGGGCTAGCCAAAATGGTCAAAAGGTTAATGCTCTCATCCAGAGAGATTTGGGGTGACAGTGGCCATGGTCCCCACTCAAATCTAAATATATATATATATATATATATTTGGTCCCCCCATGAAAGAAGAACATGGTCCCCCAGCCCTTGTTAAATCCCTGCTCTGTCAATTTACCAAATTGTCGAATGTGTCAAGAATCACGTGAAGAAAGAAATAGTGTAAAGCCTAAATTTGATTATGGGTGTCACGTTAAGTCAAAGGATAAGAAATTTGAATTGAGTGGCGGGTGTTGTTACGACAAGCTGGTATAGCAACGTTAATGTATATCCTGTGCAATTTCCCTAGCTAGTCTCAAATTGATTATTCAACATTAACGCCATATATGCTTATTAATATCTTAATTAATAAAATGTGATCAAATCCTAAGAAGATCAAAACCTTGTGGGTATTTGTATCATATATTAATTTGAGTAATGCTATTTTAGAAACAATTTTTAAATATTTTATAAAATTGACGTGACAAGGTTTAGTAGTGAAGTCATTGGTTTTTTTTTATTATTATTTTATATGTTTTTTTGGATGAATGATTCAAATTTTACAAGACCAAGACCTTTGAATAAAAAATTTTCTTTGTAATTGACAATCCCATTGATTCTGGATTTGTCTAGTCATGTAATCTCACTTTCAATTGTTATTTCTTATGTACAAGCTATATATATATATATATATATATATATATATATATATTATGAATCAAACCATCCAATGAAATGGCCAATGAACTCAATTACTTTCTTGTGTTTAAAATCTTTTATATGTAAGAAATTTATGAAATATTAGTGTGGTATAAATTAATGGAAGATCGCACATATGAATTATATATATATCAACACATTTTACAAAAAAAAAAAAAACTGATGTGGCACATTATGATTAGGCTTCTCAAAATTTGAATTTATCTCATATCTAATCATGTTATGCCACATTAGTTTGTAAAAGTTTTTTTTGTAAAATGTGTTAATTTGTAAGCTTATCATATATATATATATATATATATATCAATGTTCAGCTGATCAATGGACGATTTAGTAAATGTACATAAAATTCAAAAACGGAAAGTCTTGAATTTTATTGGACATATAGTATGATGACAATTCTCCTAAGTATCTTCTTTCTTTATTTCTTTATACAACTTGTGGCGAGGTCTTGCTACTTTGTCTGTTCCAAAGAATTTTATTGCTGACCCAGTCACTGCAGAAGCCACAACAACTCTTAGAGCCGTTATTTTCTATCACGAGCTAGGACATCAATGGGTGGAGCTGAAAGGGAATGCTCTATATATAAGTGGTGCAGGTTTCGCGCAAGAAAGATAGGAAATTGAGTATACGTACGGAAATCTCATTGAGGAGGCTAGACGGTTGGAAGGTCACTCATATCGAACGCATAGCAAATGGGTCGATGACTGCTTGGCAAAGGAAGCTCTCTCTTATTGAGGAAAGAATCCTTATTGAGGAAGTTCCAAATTGCGTTGTACATTGATCATTATAGATATTATGTTCGACCAATTTAAAAAACAAATTGCAGTACTTGATATTAATGCCCTTAAAGACCAATTTAATGAATTTATTATTTAAAAAATAATGTTATTTTCAAATCATTATGGGTGATTAAATAAGACATGTAAGGTGGATCAAAGATAGGGATAATATTCTCTTCTTCTTTTTTAGATGAATAAGAGACTTTATAAAATAATCAAACCAAAAACAAAGTGTTCACCATTACAAGCCTTTCCAAAAGGCTCAAAAAACCTCACAGAGGCTTAAAACAACTAAAAAAAACTAGAAACATGCTACATAATCAACCAACTCCACACTTCAAACCAGACCAACAAGGCTAAGTAAGAATACATGAAGGCAAATTCCATAGAGAACAAAGAAGGATGTTCTCCTAGTACTAGGATACTTCCTTTTCCTGCAATTCAAGCTCTAACCTCCCAAAGGATCTTCTTTAGAATCTGCTCCTCTGTGCAAGGCTGACCAGCATGGACCAATTCATTTCTAGTAAGCCAAAGGTTGTAAACAGTAGAACTGAACACCAAACGGCAAATTAGAACTTCAAGGTTTTATGAAACTAGGAATTGCATCCTTGTTGGACAATATCATCCCAAACCACAGGAATATCAACCCTACATCTTGCCATATAGAAATTCCAAATTCTGGAACTAAGCTACATTCAAAAAACAAATGATCTCTAGTCTCCATCTGACTATGATAAAACCAGCATTTAACATTACCTTGATACCCCCATTTCAGCAGCCTTTCCCCTGTTGTAAGCCTATTTCTCAAAGCCAACCAAAGAATAAAAGCTTGCTTAGGAATAGCAAGTGGAAACCAGACCAGTTTACACCATAAAACCTCATCACTTTTCACCCTAAGAGCCTCCCAAGTTTCTGAACATACATACCCTTTTTCCCTTGAAGCACCCCAAATAGGTTTATCACAAGAACCCAACCTTACCTCATATAAACCAGCTTGAATTTCCACCAAAACCTCTGATCTAGCAGGACCCCAACACCAATTACCATTACGATAATAGAGGATAACTTGGCTTCCAATGTACTATGAGCATCATAAACCATCCTAAACCCAAATTTCTCAAACAGGACTCCCATTGGATGCCACCAATCCAACCAAAGATGAATATGTTCTCCTATTCCAACCTCATACCTCAAGAATCTCCTAGCAATAACCCTAAGTTTCAAAATTTTCCTCCAATTCCAAGAGCAGTTTTGTGAAACTCCAACACTCCAAAAACTCTTTCTTTTCAACAAGTTTTCCTTTACCCAAGCCACCCAAATGGAACCAGACCTAGCAAAAAGGCTCCAAATATGCCTAAGCATAGAAGAATAATTCCATATATCAAGCCTTTTCAGCCCCAAACCCCCCTCCTTCTTAGGCAAACAAATATCGGTCCAAGAGACTTTTGCCTTAGCACCACCTGCAATATTCCCATTCCACAAAAATCTATTAAACTTTTGCTCAATATCTTTGATGACCCTCTTAGGAAGAATGAAAATACGTGACCAATACACTTGCAAACTGTAAAGAACAGAGGAAATCAGTTGAAGCCTGCCTGCAAAAGAGAGATTTCTTGACAACCAAGAGTCAATCCTACTAGTAATTCTAGTAATCAAAGCCCCACATTCTGCTGCAGAAAGCCTAGAAGATATAAGTGGAACTCCAAGATATCTCACAAGGAAAATACCTTCATTCATCCCCAAATCATCCAACAAGACATGCTTAATTCTTTCTGAAATACCAGAATAGAAAAAAGAACTCTTTGTGGGATTAGACTTCAAACCAGATAAGCTCTCAAACTCCAACAAAGCACTTTTAATAATCTTGGTAGAAATAAGACTAGCTTCAGAAAAAATGAGGAGATCATCTGCAAAACAAAGATGAGTGAGCTTCAAACTAGCACACTTAGGATGGAACTTGAAACCAGAATTTTCACCAGTATAGTCAACCATAATCTTGGAGAAAACTTCCATGGCAATAACAAAAATATAAGGTGAGAGGGGATCACCCTGCCTCAACCCTCTCTTACCCTCAAAATACCCAACCATAGTACCATTTATGCACGCAGAAAATCTAGGAGATGTAATGCATACTCTAATCCAGTTAATGAATCTAGTTGGGAAACCAAAACACTGAAGACAGCATATCAGAAACTCCCAATCAACAGAATCGTATGCCTTCATCAAATCAATCTTCAATGTACACCTTGGTTGCCCTCTATCCTTGTGATAATTTTGAACAAGCTCTTGAGCCAGCAGAACATTTTTAGCAATGCTTCTAGAAGGGATGAAAGCAGATTGGTTCATGCTAATCAGCTCACTCAAAAAAAGAAGCATTCTATTAGCAAGGATCTTAGTGATACATTTGTAAACCACATTGCAACAAGCAATAGGCCTAAAATCACCCATAGTGGAAGGATTAACTTTCTTTGGAACTAAGGAAAGAATGGTAGCATTCACTTCCATTAGCAACTTACTAGATTCAAAGAAATCCTTAATAGCAGCAATAAAATCCTGGCCAACAATAGACCATGCAGACTTAAAAAATTCCACAGGAAAACCATCAGGGCCAGGGGCCTTATTATTCTTCATATTAAAAAGAGTATCCTTAATCTCATCAACAGTAATCTCTTTCTCCAACAAGGCAGCTTGATCAGTAGAAATAGCAACATAGATAAGATACCTAACACGATCAGCTTTTGTAGTAGTAAACTGAAGTTGATTAGTACCTAAGAGCTTCTTGTAAAAACTCTCAGCCACCTCCTTAATCTGCTCCACATCCTCCACTCTATTCCTTTGCTCATCCCACAAATGAGTAATAGTCTTTTTAGCAAGCTGAACTTTTAAAGAACGATGAAAAAAACTATTATTCTGATCCCCCAATTGCAGCCACTGATTTCTAGCCTTCTGCTTCAAGAAAGATTCCTCAGCCTTAGTAATAGAAACATAGGGATGTAAACACTCCTTTTCCCTAAGTAAATTGTCCGCCCTACCAAAAGATTCAAGAACCTCTTTTTGAGCAAGATGTAAGTTATCTCTAGCTTGGGACACTCTAAGCTTTAGATTACCAAAACAAGCCAAATTCTGTTCCTTTAGCACAGCTTTTACTGCTTTAAGCTTCATATAAAGCCTATACATAGGGTACCCCTCCACCTGAATAGACCACCCATTTTCCACCCAATTCAAAAACCCTTCATGATCCAACCAATAGTTAAAAAATTTGAAAGGTTTAGGGCCAAAATTCTTCATAATGCCAGCAGAAATAAGAGCAGGAGAATGGTCAGAAATTCCCCCAGGCAGAAATTCAACAATAGTTCTCCCAAACAAACTCATCCAATACTCATTTGCCAAAACCCTATCCAATTTTCTTGCTACAAACCGAGGAACTTCACTTTTATTAGTCCAAGTGTAAAAACAACCACTAAAATTCAAATCTAGAACCTCAATGTCATTTAAACAATTTCCAAACTCAGATTCATAAGAATTAAGCTAATAGAACCCCATTTTTCAGCCAAAGAATGAACCACATTAAAATCACCACAAATCATCCAAGGGTTATTCAAAACTTTTCCCTTCATAGAAAATAAATTACCCCATAACATTCTTCGATCAACCCCACTATTAGCTCCATACACAAAAGAGTGAAACCAGCAATGATTATTATGCAAAATTTTAATCTCACAATTTATACTCTGCATACTCATATCAATGACATTCACTGAATACACAGATTTCTTCCAACAAACCCATATTCTACCCAAAAAGTGACAATTATAGTTAGCCACATAATCCCATTCAGGAACTATACATGACTTAACCCTATCAGCATTATGTTCCTGAACTTTGGTTTCAATAAGACAAACAAGACTAATATTATGTCTTTGTATCATACTCTTAACTTCCTTCTGTTTTGAGGGGTGATTTAAACCCCTTATATTCCAAATCAAAAAATTCATGTGATAGGAGAAAAACCTCTCATTAGGACCTCCTCCTCTCCCTCCATTTTACTTTTTCCTTTATCCTTTAATTGGTTAACACATTCCTCATTCAAAGCATTATCAAAACCATCTTGAATAGAAGAAAAACCAGTTGCACCTCTCATAACTCCACTGTAACACCCTCAGCCCATTAAGGCTAGGTTTGTCACCTTTCTTCTTTTATAATAAAATCTTTGCAAAGATCCATAAGGTCTATCGTAGTACTTGATTTTTTCAAGAGTACGATAAATGTATAAAACATTTATCAAGAGCTTTTATTACAAGAAATTAGAAAACATAAATTTTAATTGCGGAAGATCATTTTATTACAATAACTGACTTAAAAAGACTATGAAAATTTAATAGTTATCCCTGCCCCCATTCCGGCCTCCTATTCCAGCAAGTTCTCTACCTGAAAACAAGAAATAAATCGAATGAGCCCAAAGGGGCCCAGCAAGTAAAATCCACAACCATAAATAGTTTTATATATACATATTATTACATCTAGTAATAATTCTTGTAAAATCGTATAAATCATCATTGTAAATCATCGTCATAAATCATCATTGTAAATCTTCATCATATCATCATTATAAATCATTGTCATACTTTGTCATTTCAAGTCATCATAGAAAATCATCATAGTAAATCATTGATGCAATTATCTTGTCATTTTCTCATTTTAAGGCCCATGTACACTATTACCCCTGTGCACGAGGGTTGCGGGTCCTTGTGACCATGGCACTGAACTGTGGCCTCAGCCATGCCCGACCGTCAATTAACTCTTTTACTTGGTGCACTCAACGGTCTGTTGATGGAATACCACTTTCTTATATAGCTTTCTTTAGTGGTTTCGCCTCCATCCGAGTATCGATACCGAACTCCTCTCATTCTTTCTTTCTTGGGGCCAAAATACTCCTCTATACATGTGCCCTCATTTCATAAACATTCATAACATTTCTCATACTTTCATTGTACTTCTTTTGATGCATCTTAGGGCAACATGTATGAGGGTTTTATTATCATTTTATAATCATCATGTTCAAAAAGAAATTCATCTTTCTCAATCTTTCATGCATGCCACATAACTTTATAATATGTAAATAAAAATACATAAACATTTACAAATTGTACATAAATTGCATGACATGATAACTTTAGAAGGGTAGTGAATGTACTTATTTTTAGACCAAGGCTTAAGTTTCCAAAGAATCTGCTCCAACTGATTATCACCCACTACTTTATTTGAACTAATTTCTTAAGACCGCTTTCTCTCATGTTCTTCCTTTCTTCCCTTGTCTCGTCCTTTTTCTCTTTCTTTTTCGTAAACACTTCCAAAAGAAGAAAGACCGAGTAGAAAGCGGAAGAAGGAAGAATATAATAAGAAGAGAAGGGAGAAGAGTGGTGAATTTGTGAAGGGAGAAGCTCTATTTATAGGAAAATTTTAAGATACTATTCTACCTTTCATTTACAATTCTACCCTATTTTACTATTTCACCTACCCATACTATTATACCTACCTATACTATTACACCTACCCATACATCTACCAACATTACTATTTCACCTACCATTACTATTATTACATCTACCATTTACTATCACATTATTCAATAACTACCATTATCTAATTACCACCCTCCATAATACTATAAACTCCTTAAAGAAAATAATTGAATAATGTTATCAAGTAAATATATCAAAAATAAAACTATTAAAATCTGGGGCGCTACAATCTTCCCTCCTTATTGGAATTTCGCCCCTCAAATTTAAAGTTTCAATTATAACTCATCCTTGAATTCATTCTATAATAGACATCAATTACTCATCATAGCCTATATACCTTAAGAAAATAATGTTGTTTAAACATAATCTCTTAGGTATTATCTGTATATTCTCTATGCAATATGGTTGCACCCTCTATACCTTTGCATGTACCATCACATAATAAGAAATATAATTCTCCATACTATGTTATCATATATACTACAACCATAAAATAAAACTTCTATCATAAACTTACACAAATAGATGGGGGTATTTGTTACGCATGCTTTCTTCCAGTTCCCATGAAGCTTCTTCTACTGAGTGATTGTTCCACAAAAATTTCACCAATGAGATACTCTTGTTTCTAAGGACTTGATCCTTTCTATCTAAGATTCTCATCGGTGTCTCCTCATATGTCATATTGGGTTGAATCAAGAGACTCGCTTCTAAAACATGTGTTGCATCCGAACATACTTCTTCAACATCGACACATGAAATACATCATGTATCCCGCTTAAGTTCGGGGGTAATGCCAATCGATAAGCTACTGTTCCAATTCTTTCAAGGATTTCCAAAGGACCAATGAACCTAGGACTTAACTTTCCTTTTCTTCCAAATCTCATTACTCCTTTCATCGGGGCAATCTTGAGGAATACCTTTGTGCCGATTTCAAATTCCAGCTCTCGTCTTACGTCGGCATAACTCTTTTGTCGACTCTGAGCCGCTATTAACTTCTTCTTTATTACCGTTATCTTTTCACACGTATCTTGGATGATTTCTGGTCCAAGTAGTTTGCGTTCTCCTACTTCGTCCCAATATAATGGTGACCTACACTTTCTTCCGTACAAAGCCTCGTATGGCGCCATATCGATGCTCGCATGATAACTATTGTTGTAGGCAAATTCTATCAATGGGAGATATTGGATCCAGCTTCCCTTAAAATCCAAAACACACAATCGCAGCATGTCTTCCAAAGTTTGAATCGTTTGCCCGCTTGTCTGCCGGGTTTGAGGATGAAATGCTGTACTAAAAGTTAACCTTGTACCCATTGCCTCTTGTAAACTCCGCCAAAATCTAGAGGTAAATCTTGGATCTCGATCTGACACAATGGATACAGGAACTCCATGTAGTCGTACGATTTCCTTGACGTAAAGTTCGAGCGGTCCATCGTAATTCATCTTGATAGGTAGAAAGTGTGCAGTCTTAGTTAGTTGATCCACAATGACCCAAACCGCATCTTGACCACCTTGAGCTCTTGGAAAACCAGACACAAAGTCCATCGAAATGCGTTCCCATTTCCATTCAGGAATGGGAAGAGCTTGTAAAGGTCCTGCTGGTCTTTGATGCTCTGCCTTAATTTGATTGACACGTCAGGCACCGTTCCACGTGTTGCGCGATATCCTTCTTCATCCCATTCCACCAATAGCTTTTGCGTAGGTCTCGATACATCTTCATGCTTCCCGGATGGACCGTATATAAGGATTGATGGGCTTCTGACAAAATGACCTTCTTTAATTCTGCATTATCGGGAATGCACACTCGGTCATGAAATCTTAACACTCCATCTTTAGAGATCTGAAAATCTGGTTGTTGCCCCTTTTCCACTCTTTCGCGAATTATAGTTAACTCAGCGTCAAAAAGCTGTGCAGTCTTGATTTGCTCCAATAAGGTTGATTCCAGGGTTAGGCTACCCATGCTAGGTTGTATCATCTCGATTCCTGCTTTGTCCAAGTCGAGGAGTAACTTCTTCTGCATCATGAACATGGTCGATAACGTTCCCTCCGTGGTCCTTCTACTGAGAGCGTCAGCGACTACATTCGCCTTTCCAGGATGGTAGTTGATCGTACAGTCGTAGTCGCTCAATAGTTCCAACCAGCGCCTCTGTCGCATGTTGAGTTCCTTTTGAGTGAAGAAGTACTTCAGGCTCTTGTGATCTGTGAAGATTTCACAATGCTCCCCGTACAAGTAATGTTGCCATATCTTCAAAGCAAAGACCACTGCGGCCAACTCGAGATCATGAGTTGGGTAATTGCGTTCGTAGGTCTTTAGTTGTCTTGAAGCGTAAGCAATAACCTTCCCTTGTTGCATCAGCACGCAACCTAAGCCTTTAAGAGAGGCGTCACTATAAATCACAAATCCGCCAGTCCCTGATGGAAGAGTGAGAATTGGCGCAGTGACCAACCGTTGCTTCAGCTCTTGGAAACTTTGTTCGCATTCCTCCGTCCACTGGAATTTTTCATTCTTCCTTGTTAACCTGGTTAACGGTGTTGCCAGCTTAGAGAATCCCTTTACAAACTTCCTGTAGTAACCAGCAAGTCCTAAGAAACTTCGTACTTCATGGGCGTTTGACGGTGTTACCCAATTGACGATTGCCTTCACTTTGCTTGGATCCACTCCTATTCCATCCTTGGTGACAACGTGTCCCAAGAAAGTCACATTGTCTAACCAAAATTCACACTTTTTGAACTTCGCATAAAGTTGTTGCTTCCTCAAGATGTCCAACACCATTCGCAAGTGCTCTTTGTGTTCCTTCCGAGTCTTCGAATAAATTAAGATGTCGTCGATAAATACTACCACACATCGGTCAACAAGTTCTCTAAATACTCGATTCATCATATCCATAAATGCGGCTGGAGCGTTGGTTAAGCCGAAAGACATTACTAAGAATTCATAATGTCCGTACCTTGTTCGAAACACTGACTTTTGTACGTCCTCCTCCCGAATCTTGAGTTGATGATAACCAGAGCGAAGGTCAATCTTGGAGAATACTTGCGACCCTTGGAGTTGATCAAAGAGATCATCAATCCTCGGGAGCGGGTATTTATTCTTGATTGTAACCTTATTTAATTCCCTATAGTCAATACACAATCTCATCGATCCATCCTTCTTCTTCACGAATAGAATAGGTGCTCCCCACGGTGATACACTCGGACGAATAAAACCTTTGTCGAGTAGTTCCTGTAGTTGACCCTTGAGCTCCGCGAGTTCTCGTGGTGCCATCCGATAAGGAGCCTTGGATATAGGGGCAGTACCTGGTAACAAGTCGATAGTGAATTCAATTTCTCTATTAGGAGGCATTCTTGGCAATTCATCCGGGAAAACGTCTATGAATTCCTGTACAACGGGTATCTCCTCGATTTTTGCTTCTGCTTTATCTTCTGTGACGCATGCCAAAAATCCTAGACATCTCTTCGCGATTAATCGAGTTGCATGTAGTGCGGATATCAACTGGGCGTGTTGATAGTTCGATCCCCATAAAATTTGAACTCTTCTTCTCTTGACGGTCTAAATACTACCTCCTTGTGGAAACAATCCACGCACGCATGGTACATAGACAACCAATCCATTCCTAAGATCACATCAAATCCGCTCATCTCAAATATTATAAGATTTGCTGGCATAACATGACCTTTAATTGTCACAGGACAATGCCTAACTACTGAGGTACATACAACTGTCTTTCCTACCGGGGTAGCTACTGATAAGTTTAGGCCCAATGATTCAAATTTTAGACTACATGAATTAGCAAATGAGTTCGATATGAATGAGTGCGTTGCTCCAGGGTCAAAAAGAATGGTAGCTACACCATTAGAAATAGGGAGGGTACCTGTCACCACTTCATTGGATGCTGAAGCATCGCCAAGCGTTAAAGCATACACCCGAGCAGTTGCATTGCTCTTCTGTTCCTCATGGCGTTTTTGACTACCGAGATTGTTGATAGGAGCTTTGCAGTCTTTTATGATATGTCCAGGCTTCCCACATCTGTAACACACTAATTGCCCAAAAAGACAGTTCCCGGCATAAAGCTTCCCACATTTCTGACATGGTGCACGTTGACCACCGTTCCCTTGTTGACGGGGTTGTTGTGGTGTAAAATTTCTCTGGGGGGTTTGGTGAAATCTCTTCTTATTGGATTGCTCTCCTGAGTGGCTCCATTGTGGAGCATTTCTCTTCCTCTGGTGGGAGTACCCCGAATTTGTATTTTGACTCGAATAACCTAAATTTGCATTCTGGGTTTGTTCGATTATTGCAGCTTTATCAACGAGATCCGTTAAGTCATTAATCTGAAATCCCACCACAAGGTTCATTATATGCGATTGTAGCCTCTTTCGAACTTCCTTGCCTCCAATTCTCCGGTTGACACAAGGTGAGGGGCAAATCGTGATAGCTCAATGAATTTTGCAGCATATTGTTCTACCGTCATTGACCCTTGAACCAGGTCCATAAACTCTTGGGCCCTAGCTTGTCGAACCGTTGAGGGAAAGAATCGATTGTAAAATTCTTTCTTGAATTCTTCCCAAGGAATGAAATCCTCTTTTTGTAGCCCTAGCCGGCTTCGTACTTGTGCTCCCTTGGTTTCCCACCACCGGTTTGCTTGACCACTTAAGAGGTAAGTAGCATACCTAACCATATTATTATTTGCGCAGTCCATTACCCTTAGCAGCCTTTCCGTTTGTAGGAACCAGTCCTCCGCGACTTCTGCGCCTGCCTTTCCTTCATAGATGGAAGGTTGTTGCCGACGAAACTTTTCGAATGTGCATCCTTGTTGTCCCTTGCTAATGGATCCTCTTCCACGTCGGGTCTCCTCTACTAGGTTCCCGATCTGGGTTGCCAACGTTTCTAAAGGGTTTGACTCATGGTTGATGATAGCGTTTTCCCCACTACCGGAGTCATTGAACTCGGTATTGCTATCTTGGTTATTGCGATGTGGGGACGTCATTTCTTCACAATTAATGATATAACAACCATCAAACAACTTAAACAAGAATCTTGATTATCTAGTAGTAACTACAACGACTAACTCTACTTGGCCGGAATGTGGCTTCCCATTATCCCCAAATTTAATAATAAGTATATATATATTTTGAAAAGTCTGCAGAACCTTATAACCTTTGCTTTGATACCAAAATTGTAACACCCCCAGCCCATTAAGGCTAGGTTTGTCACCTTTCTTCTTTTATAATAAAATCTTTGCAAAGATCCATAAGGTCTATCAGAGTACTTGATTTTTCAAAATCGATAAATGTATAAAACATTTATCAAGAGCTTTTATTACAAGCGAAATTAGAAAACATAAATTTTAATTGCGGAAGATCATTTTATTACAATAACTGACTTAAAAAGACTATGAAAATTTAATAGTTATCCCTGCCCCCATTCCGGCCTCCTATTCCAGCAAGCTCTCTACCTGAAAACAAGAAATAAAACTGAATGAGCCCAAAGGGGGCCCAGCAAGTAAAATCCACAACCATAAATAGTTTTACTCCTTGTTCTCAGTTTTCGAAAACTGTTTTCACAAATAAATATACGACCAGCCATAATGATATATGTATGCACGGTTGCATCTCCCGTAACATATACATATTATTACATCTAGTAATAATTCGTCGTAAATCGTTATCAGAAATCATTATTGTAAATCATCGTCATAAATCATCATTGTAAATCTTCATCATATCGCATCATTATAAATCATTGTCATACTTTGTCATTTCAAGTCATCATAGAAAGTCATCATAGTAAATCATTGATGCAAATATTTTGTCGTTTTCTCATTTTATGGCCCATGTACACTATTACCCCTGTGCACGAGGGTTGCGGGTCCTTGTGACCATGGCACTGAACTGTGGCCTCAGCCATGCCCGACCGTCAATTAACTCTTTTACTTGGTGCACTCAACGCATTGATGGAATACCACTTTCTTATATAGCTTTCTTTGTGGTTTCGCCTCCATCCAGTGTCGGTGCGAACTCCTCTCATTCTTTCTTTCTTGGGGCCAAAATACTCCTCTATACATGTGCCCTCATTTCATAAACATTCATAACATTTCTTATACTTCTCATTGTACTTCTTTTGATGCATCTTAGGGCAACATGTATGAGGGTTTTATTATTATTTTATAATCATTATGTTCACAAAGAAATTCATCTTTCTCAATCTTTCATGCATGCCACATAACTTTATAATATGTAAATAAAAATACATAAACATTTACAGTTGTACATAAATTGCATGACATGATAACTTTAGAAGGGGTAGTGAATGTACTTACCTTTAGGCTAAGGCTTAAGTTTCCAAAGAATCTAGCTGCTCCAAATCTGATTATCACCCACTATTTTATTTGAACTAATTTCTTAAGACCGCTTTCTCTCTTATGTTCTTCCTTTCTTGCAGCGCCTTGTCTCGCCCTTTCTCTTTCTTTTTCGTGTAAATACTTCCAAAAGAAGAAAGACCGAGTAGAAAGCGGAAGAAGGAAGAATATAATAAGAAGAGAAGGGAGAAGAGTGGTGAATTTGTGAAGGGAGAAGCTCTATTTATAGGAAAATTTTAAGATACTATTCTATCTTTCATTTACAATTCTACCCTTATTTTACTATTTCACCTACCCATACTATTATACCTACATATACTATTATACTTACCCATACATCTACCAACATTACTATTTCACCTACCATTACTATTATTACATCTACCATTTACTATCACATTATTCAATAACTACCATTATCTAATTACCACCCTCCATAATACTATAAACTCCTTAAAGAAAATAATTGAATAATGTTATCAAGTAAATATATCAAAAATAAAACTATTAAAATCTGGGGCGCTACATCCACCATCTGCCCTAGCCAATAGATGAAAAGACACTACAAAAAACCGGTCATTTTCTAACGTGTCTACTGTTCATCGATTTTTGCCACGTTAGAAATTTCTAACGTTTCAAATATTGACACGTTAGAAAATGACAAAAGTAAAAAATAATTAAAAAATAAAAAATGCATTTTCTAACGTGTTACTATTCACACGTTAGAAATTTCTAACGTGTGAATAGTGACACGTTAGAAAATGACAAAATTGACAAATAATTAAAAATAATAATTTTTTTGAAAAAAAAAAGCAAAAAAATAATAATAATAAAAAATGTCAATTTCTAACGTTCCATATAGTGGAACGTTAGAAAATGCATTATTTTATTATTATTTTATTTTGCTTTTTTATTTTAATTTTTTTTAAAAAATATTAATAATATTTTTAAATTGTATATAATTAATAGAAAATTAAAATTGAGGTTTATTTATTATTTTATGTCGGGAAACCCGTCCAATGATGGCGGTTCTGATGAACCCCGGTCCCATTCACTGCACGCTCGAAAAGTCGGATCCGCACGCACTACAAAAAAACTGGGCATTAGCGACCAAACAAATAGCGGCGACTCAAAAGTCGCTGCTAATATCCATTCATTAGCGGCGACATTTGAAAGTCGCGCTAATAATAGCATCGTGGCGACATTTTCGCTAATAGTAAACGCTAAATACCAATTAATTGACATGTACCAGCAACAATAATAGCGGCGACACAAATTTCGCCGCTAATGACGATCATCAGCGACTACAAGAAATCGCGATAATAATAAGAAAAAGAGAAATAAAACCAAAAAAATTCGAGGCTTATTAGCGGCGACTATGAAGTTGTCGCTGATGAGGCTGAACAGCGGCGACATTCAGAGGTTGCCGCTATTGATACTCAACAGCGGCGACTTTTTTGTTGCCGCTAATAGGAAAGGAAAAAATAAAAATAAAAAAGTAAATTGTCATTACCGGCAACATAAAAGTTGCCGCTGATGAGGCTGAACAGCGGCGACTTTCACATGTTGCCGCTATTGATGTTCAACAGCGGCGACATTTTTGTTGCCGCTAATAGGAAAGGAAAAAATAAAATAAAAATTAAATTGTCATTACCGGCAACATTAAAGTTGCGTGATGAGGTCAATGATGGCGACTTTCACAGTTGCCGCTATTGATGTTCAACAGCGGCGACTTTTTTGTTGCCGCTAATAGAAAGGAAAAAATAAAAATAAAAAAGTAAATTGTCATTACCGGCAACATAAAAGTTGCGGCGATGAAAGTGAATGGCGACTTTCAAGTTGCGCTATTGATGTTCAACGCGGCGACTTTTTGTTGCCGCTAATAGAAAGGAAAAATAAAAATAAAAAGTAAATTGTCATTACCGGCAAGATAAAAGTTGCGGTGATGAGGTGAGCAATGGCGACTTTCACAGGTTGCCGCTATTGATGTTCAACAATGGCGACTATTTTGTTGCGCTAATAGGAAAGGAAAAATAAAAATAAAAAGTAAATTGTCATTACACGGCAACATAATAGTTGCGGTGATGGTGAGCAATGGCGACTTTCACATGTTGCCGCTATTGATATTCAACAGCGGCGACTTTTTTGTTGCCGCTAATAGGAAAGGAAAAAAAAAATAAAAAAATTAAATTGTCATTACCGACAACATAAAAGTTGCCGCTGATGAGTCTGAACAGCGGCGACATTCAGAAGTTGCCGCTATTGATGTTCAACAGCGGCGACTTTTTCGTTGCCGCTAATAGGAAAGGAAAACATTAAAATAAAAAATTAAATTGTCATTATCGGCAACATAAAAGTTGCCGCTGATGAGGCTAAACAACGGCGACTTTTGTGTTGCCGCTAATAAGAAAGGAAGAAATTAAAATAAAAAACTTAAGGCTAATTAGCGAAACAATAAAGTTATTTAATGAGGGTCTATACGACTACATATAGTTGGAGGTGATGAGGTTAAGCAATGGCGACTTGAGAGTGCTAATATCCTGAGACCAAAAAAATAAACCATAATTAAAAAAATAAATACATTTTAGGTCAATGCTATTGACCCTACATATATAATAGGAAAAAAATTATTTTCAGAAATTCATATTCGATAATATGCCATTATTTCTTTTATATTATTTATTGGTGATTTTTTGTATTATAAAAAAATTAAATATTTTTTTATTTCTTTCAAATTAAACAAATTTTCCTTTTAAATTAAAACACTTAGAAAGATTAATTTTTGTATATTATTATTGAAGTTTTCTATTTCTTATTTAAATGTTTGATTGATCTTGATAGGATCAGATATTCCATTGAACATCTGATCGATCCTAATAAATTAGTTCGATTGATCGTGATATTATCAAATGTTCGATCGAACATTCGATCGATCATAGTGAATTAATTCGATTGATCGTTATATTGTTAAATGATCGACCAAACATTTGATCGATCCTAGTGAATTAATTCAGTTAATCGTTATATAATCAAATGATTGACCAAACTTTTGATCTATTATAGTGAATTAGTTTGATTGATCATTATTTTAATTGTAATTATTGGTGAATTTTTAATTTATTTTAATTTTAAAATTTAAGCTATTAGTAAATTATAAAAAATATCTCATGAATTATATTTTTCCTTAAAAATGACTTTTATACATTTATAAATGTTATAAAATTTCAAATTCACCAACAAATAATATAAAAAAAAAAGACATATTATCATATTTGAAAGATAACTTTGATCGATAACATTTGATTACTCATAATTGCCTTAGCTGATTAATCATGATAAGAATATTATTTCTATCATAGTGCAATAATATGATTGATCTTAATAGGATTGTAGTATTGATATTGTACCAATCGAAACATCACTTAAGATTTACAGGCTTTTGAAATATGATCTGAACTCATATATATTGTGAATGTTAAATTACTTCTTGATTTATTCAAGTCTTTGCCACGAGGCTCTAAAGTTTGGAGATCATGTAATTGGTTAGTGTGAAGGGACAATTAGTTTTGCAAGTTATGCTAAATCTCAAATATCCCATACATATTTTAAATAGCTTTTTCTAATTAAATAATAAAAATAAATTTAATTAGATGAAACATAATATATTCTAACCATATACATAGAATATTATATGACAATGGCCACAATTGAGTGATAAACTGAGTTTTCAAAAGTTGACTTCCAATTCCAACCACTTAATTAATGTAAACATAAGCCGTTCAATACAGAATGTGTCTCTTGAATTCCAAATTTCACCCAATCACCCAATTGATATATAACTTCCCTGTTCATCTCTATATACAATCCTCTTAGCTATAGTCATAAAGCTAATGCACCACCAGCAACTTGATTGTTCCACAAATTGTACTGGAAAAATTTATATTATATTGGATAAACCTTTTGGCTTTTGTAGAAGTAACTGAGATAGTATTTGATCAGAATTCACATTTGTCATTGTCAATGTACATTGGATGAAAAAAAGTTAACGAGGGTTTGGATTGCCACTTTTTACATTGTCAATTTTGAAACTTTAAGGTTAAAATTAAAAAATCTGAAACTTCATACTTGGTAATAATGTATTTTTCCTATAATTAATTATAAGATAAATATCAACTTAATGATCTTTATAAAAAAATTATAAACAGAAATTATTAGTTAATATTATAATAATAAAACATATTACAAGAGAAAATAAAAAATAAAAATAAAAATTGTAAGTATAACTAAAAAACATATATTCATAAACCGCGCCACTTGTGCGAAAAATAAAGCGCCATCTCCGTGGCGCGGTTTCTAAAATTTTGGACCAAAAATTTCATAAACCGCGTGTTTTTCCCCAAACCTTCAAAACACCAAAATCCCTAACCCCGCCCCCTCTCACTCACCTCCCTCGTTACTCTCACTCTCGATCTCTCTCTCTCAGTTCTCTCTCCCTCACTCGGCGCACGTTTCTCTCTCTCTCTCCGGTGCACTCAGCTCTCTCCGGCGGCTCTCTCTCCATCAACGTTCTCCCATCCCATATCTCTTACCTTCTCCTCTACATCGCTCTCTCCAGCGGCCAGATCTTCTTCAACAAGGTTCGTCCGTCTTCTTGCACTACTTTTCTACACTTGGGGTTATTATGTGTCTCGCATTTTGCATTTTGAGAATCCCTTGTTTTTGGAGTAATTTCACCTTGATTAAGACCTTGTCTTGATTGGAACAGCATTACTTTTTGGTTGTGTTTGGATGACAGCAGTGAACTTCATAGCATTTACTTTTGTTTTCTGACATTCCATCTGAAGTACAACCCTGGAAATTCCTGTTTGTTAATTATCTTGGCTGATAACGCTTTGTTTGGTTCCTGAGAAATTGTAAGAAATTTTGAATCTTCTCTTTAGCTGAGACTGTTGCAACATGATTTAGTTGAGATGGGTGGATTAAATATTCTGGAAGCAGAAATATAAATTCAAGATAGCTTTTCGACCTTTAAGTTATTTTCTTTTCCCAATTTTGACGGTTCCCTTGGAGACGAAATGGACGCTAGGAAAACAAGTTATTTTAGATTTCTGTCACTTTGACAAAAATTGTGAGGACCTTCATTCATCCTTCAGACCAGTTTTAGATCTCTGCTTTGCTTTTAAGTCTTAACAACTTAGTAATTGGAGGGGAAAAAACTGTATTTGTACCTTTTATTATACCAACATAAGTAATGTCTTATGCTAATTTCTAACATAAAAGCTGGTGGATAAGGGCATCTCCCTAGGATGATAGGTGGTAAAACCTGATTTACCAACTCAGAAAGAGAATCCATTGTCCCCAGAATATTTAGTACATTGGCAGGCATATATACTATTGATTAGTAAGTACAGTAACATGATCTTATTTGTGTCTTACTTGTCATGTTGTGTGAGAGATATGTGTGTTTGTATGATTTAGAGATTTTGGGTGAGTGAAAATGATTTATGTTTGAACAAGTGAGAAGAGGGTGTAAATTAGCTAAAAATGAGTAGGAACTAAGATGGATAGGGTCTAAGAAAAGATATGACCCTGTCTGTATATGTGTTTAATTGAAAACTTGCTGCTAGGCTTCTTGTATGGTTGAATGTGGCTGCTTCTCTGCGGAGGAGTTCAGGGTTGAGGTGGGGGAGAGCTGATGGACTGTTCTAAGAGTTTCAATCTTGCTTTATGTGAGTGCTATGTGCTCTTTAATGTTTGTTTTGAGTACTGCCACTCTCTGTTTCAATCACGATTGGGCTCTTGAATGTTTGTTTTGAATATTTAGCTCTTTGTTTTGAATGAATGAGGATGATGTTCAACTTTGTTCAATATTTAGCTCTAAAATGTAAGATGACCTTGTTTGGCTCTTGAATGTAAGATGACCAAGGAAATCAGTATTTTTTTGTAGTGATTTTTGGATTACAATTTCTGGTTAAGATATAAAATTCATTTAGTTTCATGGTATTAGCACATGTATTTTGCTTGAGATTTGTCAAATTCATGATAATCTTTGCTAGATATTGCTTCACGCAGCTCTTGAGCAATGGCTTTTTGAATGAAAATTTATTTGAATTGCTTTGTAATTCCTCACCACCCATTTGTTTGGGTTTCTGTTACCATAAATAATTACAAACTAAGGAAATTCCACAAGATACGTTAAGTTACACGAGACATGTTCTTTTCCACAATGGTTAACAACATCACGGAGATCGTTGTCTTCACTTTTTATGTTTTTCCCCCTTTCCTTCTTTTTTCTTTTCTGAAAATTTTCCGCTATTTCTTCTATTTTACGTGTCTTTTTTTCCCTTTCTGCTGGCTATTTTACATCTCTTCTAACTTCTGGATATGTTTTTTCCCCTTTCCCGGTTCACAAATTACATCTCTTCTGAAGGTACCGAGTATTTTTGGGACACAAACAATACTTCGTTTCTTCAGACGTGGGTACAGGAAAGATGCAGTGGTATGCATTTTACAATGAGGCACCTGGTGGTGTTGATAGTCCTCATGGTATTATGTTCTTCCGATGTTTAAGCTCTTTAGAAAAATCAATTAGCAGTAGTGAAAATAATGCCAGGGCAACACAGCTATATGTGTGGCTGTGAGTGTCTGAGGGAAACTCTTGCATATATGTAAATAAAACAGAGTTTACAGAAAATAGATAAATTAGGAATAAGTTACCAACTGTTGGTCCGTTTTCAATCTTGTATTTCAATTGGGTTGGTGGAGGAGCACCATCATCTTTCTAGCCCTTCCCTGTCAATTATTTGATTATGCTAAGATTTGGGGTTGTCTGCATTATAGGCACATGTTGGTTTAGTGTTCATTTCTAATAGCATGAACAATAAGTGAAAGGTATATGTTCCTACTTGAACCGTGTTGTTAGTTGAACTCAATAGGTGATACTAAACTGAGAATCCTGCCCCTAAGAATAGGTCATATGAAGACAATTCTGCTATGACTAACCTTAGATAAGTGGCAGACAGATCAATGGTGTTTAATCATTTATTACTCCCTCTTTGTCCCACAATGGCCTATGTGCTTTTCTTTTTGGGCTGTCAAAATCAATTAAAGTTTTTAAAAATGAAAGCATTTATCCATTTAACTTCCCATATTACATTTAAATTCAAAACCATACTTTTTCAAGTTTTATATCCATTTTGTTTTAATTTGAGTAATTTATTACTTCCTCCTTGTCCCACAGTAGATTATGTTTTGTTATTTTTGGGTTGTTCCAAAATAGATGAAACTTTTCAAGGATGAATATCCATCTAACTTTCCATATTACCCTTAAAGTCAAAACATCATTTTTTTTAAAAAAATTGAAAATTGTCTGTCTATAGTGGGTTAGAGGAAATATTACCTGTCAAGTACTTAGTAAAGAAAAAGGATGTTCTACTTATCACTTATTAATGTTTTACAACTTGGCAGGTAAAAAGGAAAGGTTGCTTAAAATATTTGAGGGTTGGTGCGATAATGTGATGGATCTGATACTTGCCACAGATGAAGATGCCATTCTTCGATGTGACATATATGATCGCACACCAATTTTAACTTGGGGAAAGGGTCGTGTGACCTTGCTTGGGGACTGTGTCCATGCTATGCAGCCAAATTTGGGTCAAGGGGGATGTATGGCCATTGAGGTATACCTAGCATCATTTAGTTTGATGCATTTTGATCCCATTTCAAGCTAATGATAATTATGGATTACAGCTTTATCACTATTCATCAACTAGAGCTAGATATGGGATGTGATGAGCACAATTTTCTTCTTCCTTATCTTCTTTCTTCATCTTGTTTTTATTTTGTGAAATCTTGTAGATAAAACTTTTCTTTCTTTCTTCCTTCCTTTTTTCTTTCATCTTGTTTTCATTTTTTCAATTCTTGTAGATAAAATTGTTCTTCCGTTCTTCATTGTATTATCCATAAATAAGCAATATCATCTCAGCTTTTTATTATCTGCTCAAATGGCATGTGGCCACTAATTATGCAAAATCTACTTCAATAGTAAAATAAGATGTGTCTGAACCATTCATGCCATAATGACAGGATGGTTATCAACTTGCATTGGAACTCAACAAATCTTGGAAACAAAGCATTGAAGAAGGAACTCGTATTGATATTGTTTCTTCTCTAAAGAGGTAATGCATCATTTATCTATCAAATTTTCCAAAATTGAGTTGAATTTCAAGGTTAAAATTGCATATTTACCTGGTAGTTGTCTAATTCTAAAACTTTTTAAAACAAGTAACGGGAAAAAATAGCTTGTATAGAAAAATACTTGGGTGGGGCTCTTTTTTGTAAAAAGGAGGATAGGAAAGTGAAATAATCAAATCAGTATTTGAATCTCCACTTCGTAAAGCACTGTCTTTAGCCATTGAGTCAAAATCCAAAAGGTTGGAAATAATAACACTTGTGTTGGTTGAGTTGGCTTGACTTGACTTGACAAATCTTGTGTTACATAAAGATTATTAATTATGGTCAGTTTTACTGACCTTAAATCGATCTTGTTTAAATTTTGAGTGCCTTACAGTTTTTTAGATCATATTTAAATTAGTTGATTTGTTACCTTCTTTGATGTTTCTATGTCCTTTTTCTTGGTCCCCCAGATATGAGAAATCTAGAAGATTACGAGTTGCCATTATTCATGGAATGGCAAGAATGGCTGCAACCTACAAGGCTTATCTGGGTGTAGGACTTGGTCCATTATCGGTAGGATTTTTGGTCAATTGTACTGTTAGATTAATGATATGTATTGTGTGATCTGTCCATGTTTTAAAAGGTGTGTGATGTGTCCCTTATGTGTTGTCCTATTGTGAGGTTTGTGTGAGCTCTCATGTTCCAGAATTTTGTACAAAGTTTCCAATAGCAATAAATAAATGAACTTGATGTTGCAGTTGATATGTTGGATCTATATTCATGATGCTTTACAAATCTAATTGCAGTTTTTAATTTATTTGGTCACATCTCTTTCTTAGCTCAAGAATTGTTTTATGGAGTCTCAGTTCCAATTTGTTATATATATAAATATAAATATAAATAAAATAAAATAAAAAATATAAATATAAATATAAATATAAATAAATAAATAAAAAAAAAAATATAAATATAAATAAAAATATAAATATAAATATAAATATGCTTCTTTTTTTTTTTCCTTCTCATTAGCGGCGACCCTAGAGTTGCCGCTATTGACGTTTTCATTTTTAAAATTTTTTAATATCATTAGCGGCGACCTACATGTTGCTCGCTAATGATAGAGAAATAGCGGCAACTCTTGTTGCCGCTATTGATTTTTTTTTCCTAAAAATAAAAAATTTCTAAAATTATTAGCGGCAACGACAATATCGCCGCTAATAACACACCATTAGCGGCAACAAATTGTTGCTACTGATAATAGATGAATAGCGACGACTTATTGTTGCCGGTATTCAATATATTTTTTTTCCCCTAAAATAATTAGCGGCAACAATATGTCGCCGCTAATGCTATGTCATTACCGGCAACTAGGAAGTCGCCGCTAATACTCTGCTAATACTATGTCATTAGCGGCGACCTATACGTTAATTTCAGCATTTTTTCCGGCGGAAAAAAATTTATTAGCGGCAACTTCAAGTCGCCGCTAATGGCATGTCATTAGCGGCAACTAGGAAGTCGCCGCTAATGCTATGTCATTACCGGCGAACCCAACGTTAATTTCAACAAATTTTCCGGCGGAAAAAAAATTAATTAGCGGCAACTTTAAGTCGCCGCTAATGCTATGTTATTAGCGGCGACAAAATTTGTCGCCGCTATTTGGCATTTGCGTCCAACTTTCACCAACCACCAAAATAGCGGCAACTTTTTAGTCTTTAGCGGCAACTCAATGTCGCCGCTAATGACCATTTTTTTTGTAGTGACGCTTAATTTCTTGAAAACCCTATCTACTATATATGGTAACCCTATCTAGGGTTAGGGTTACCACATAGATTTTTATTTTTAAAAAAAAATTATTTTAAGTTTTCTTTTTTTAAAAAAAAAAAGCAAATAAAATAAAATAAAATAATGCATTTTCTAACGTTCCAAATAGTGCCACGTTAGAAATTTCTAAAGTGGCACTATTTGGAACGTTAGAAAATGCATTATTTTATTATTATCATTTTTTTGCTTTTTTTTTTAAATTTTTTTTTCAAAAAAAATATTAATAATATTTCTAAATTGTATATAATTAATAGAAAATTAAAATTGAGGTTTATTTATTATTTTATTTCGGGAAACTCGTCCAATGATGGCCGTTCTGATAAACCCCGGTCCCGTTCACCGCACGCTTGAAAAGTCGGATCCGCACGCTTAATTTCTTGAAAACCCTATCTACTATATATGGTAACCCTATCTAGGATTAGGGTTACCACATATAGATTTTTAAAAAAAAAAAAAAAATTATTTTAAGTTTTTTTAAAAAAAAAAAACAAAAAAAAATAATAATAAAATAATGCATTTTCTAACGTTCCAAATAGTGCCATGTTAGAAATTTCTAACGTGTCACTTTTGGAACGTTAGAAAATGCATTATTTTATTATTATTATTTTTTTTGCTTTTATTTTTTATTTTTTATTTTTTTTTCAAAAAAAATATTAATAATATTTCTAAATTGTATATAATTAATAGAAAATTAAAATTGAGGTTTATTTATTATTTTATGATGGGAAACCCGTCAATGATGGTCGTTGATAAACCCGGTCCGTTCACGCATCGAAAAGTCGGATCATGACGCTTAATTTCTTGAAAACTCTATCTACTATATGGTAACCCTATCTAGGTTAGGGTTACCACATATAGATTTTTTTAAAAAATTATATTAAGTTTTTTAAAAAAAAAAAAAAAACAATAAAATAATGCATTTTCTAACGTTCCAAATATTGCCACGTTAGAAATTTCTAACGTGTCACTTTTGGAACGTTAGAAAATGCATTATTTTATTATTATTTTTTTTTGCTTTTTTTTTTTAAATTTTTTTTAAAATTTTTTTAATTTTTTTTGAAAAAAAAATATTAATAATATTTCTAAATTGTATATAATTAATAGAAAATTAAAATTGAGGTTTATTTATTATTTTATGACGGGAAACCCGTCCAATGATGGCTGCCGATAAACTCCGTCCTGCTCAACGACGCTCGAAAAATCGGATCCATGCGCTTAATTTCTTGAAAACCCTATCTACTATATATGGTAACCCTATCTAGGGTTAGGGTTACCACATATAGATTTTTTTTTTAAAAAAAATTATTTTAAGTTTTTTTTTTTTAAAAAAAAAGCAAAAAAAAAAAATAATAATAAAATAATGCATTTTTCTAACGTTCCAAATAGTGCCACGTTAGAAATTTCTAACGTGGCACTATTTGGAACGTTAGAAAATGCATTATTTTATTATTATTTTATTATTTTGCTTTTTTTTAAAATTTTTTTTTTTTCAAAAAAAATATTAATAATATTTCTAAATTGTATATAATTAATAGGAAATTAAAATTGAGGTTTATTTATTATTTTATGTCGGGAAACCCGTCCAATGATGGCCATTCTGATAAACCCCGATCCCGTTCACCGCACGCTCGAAAAGTCGGATCCGCACGCTTAATTACTTCAAAACCCTATCTACTATATATGGTAACCCTATCTAGGGTTAGGGTTACCACATATAGGTTTTTTTAAAAAAAAATTATTTTAAGTTTTTTTTTTTAAAAAAAAAAAGCAAAAAAAAAAAAAAAAATTTTCTAATGTTCCAAATACTGCCACGTTAGAAATTTCTAACGTGGCACTATTTGGAACGTTAGAAAATCCATTATTTTATTATTATTTTATTTTCTTGCTTTTTTTTATTTTTTTTTTAAAAAAATATTAATAATATTTTTAAATTGTATATAATTAATAGAAAATTAAAATTGAGGGTTATTTATTATTTTATGTCGGGAAAAACGTCCAATGATGGCCGTTTTGATACCATATATAGTAGATAGGGTTTTCAAGTAATTAAGTGTACGGGTTAGACTTTCCGAGCGTGCGGTGAACGAGACGGGGATTTATCAGAACGGCCACCATTGGACGGGTTTCCCAACATAAAATAATAAATAAACCTCAAATTTAATTTTCTATTAATTATATACAATTTAAGAATATTATTAATATTTTTTTTGAAAAAAAAATAAATAAAAAAAAGCAAAAAAAAATTTTAAAAAAGAAAAAAAAAAAATTATAAAATATTGCATTTTCTAACGTGTTAAAAGTTGACACGTTAGAAAATGCAATTTTTTATTATTATTATTTTTTTTGCTTTTTTCTTAAAAAAAAAACTTAAAAAAAAAAAAAAATCTATATGTGGTAACCCTAACCCTAGATAGGGTTACCATATATAACACAGTTTATATAATTAATAATTTTTTTTTTTGTTTAATATAGAGTTAACATCATTTTAAGGAAAAAAAAAGGAAAAAAATACAACTTCTAACGTGGTATATGTGCCACGTTAGTAGTTTCTAACGTGGCACTATGCCAAACGTTAGAAACTGTGTTTTTGAAAATTAAAAAGCTGGTTTGCACCCCCACCCACCCGGCCTTCCCCTTTTTTTCCTTCTCTTCTTTTCTTCCCCCCATTCTTTCCCTCTCTCCCGCGATAGCTCTCTCTCCCACTCCCCCGCACCTCACTCCTCCCCTGCAGCTCCGGTGAACCGACACCATTTTAAAAATTAGAAAATCCCGCGTCTGTAGATCTGCGCGCGTCTCTGCATCTGTCTTTAATTTCTTTTTCGATCGTCTCTCTCTCAGCTCTGCTAGCTCTCTGTCTCCACAGAACAAACAAAAAAAAGGGGTGAATTGCTTGCAGGTGAATGTCTGCCTCTCCGCCTCTCTTTCTCTCAGTCGCTCAAGGTAACCCTTTCACTCTCTCTCGTTTTTTTTCTTTCGCTTAAATTTGGTTTCTCTCTTCTCTGTTTTGATTCAAGAATCCTGGTGTTTGGTTGAGGGATATTTGATGATGGGTGATGGCTGGTTGATTGGCTTTTGCGTTTGTATTTTTGGGCTTTCCCAGATGAGGAAGCCATCGGTGGCTTTGGTTTGTAGTTCTTTCTCTAGTGTTGTCTAGGTTACTGCTTGAGGAAAGGGACGTTTTGAGTTTGTGTGTTTGTGTTTTTTTTTTAAAAAGGGGTGAGCTTGCAGGTGAATGTTGCCTCTCTGCTTCTCTTTCTCTCAGTTGCTCAAGGTAACCCTCTCACTCTCTCTCGTTTTTTTTTCTTTCGCTTAAATCTGGTTTCTCTCTTCTCTGTTTTGATTCAAGAATCCTGGTGTTTGGTTGAGGGAGATTTGATGATGGGTTATGGCTGGTTGATTGGCTTTTGCGTTTGTATTTTGGGCTTTCCCAGAGGAGGAAGCCATCCGTGGCTTTGGTTTGTAGTTTGGTTTTTAGTTCTTTCTCTAGTGTTGTCTAGGTTACTGCTTGAGGAAAGGGACGTTTTGATTTTGTTTGTTTGTGTTTTTTATAGTGCGATATATTGGATCACTTGTCCAAAGCTTGGGAAAAAGAAAATTGACGGGAGAAAAAGAAGACATTAAAAGATCAAAAGAAAATTGTATATACGAAAAAACAATCGTGGTATTATAACAGAAAAGCAATACCAACATTAATAAAACTGTCGTTCTAATAGAGATTTTTTACTCATCCACTTCATCCTTGTAGTTTTATATATTCAATTAACAATCAAAATTTCTCATAAATTGTTGAAATGCTTAGTGAGTTTTATGAATTGTCCTCATTATGGTGGCAGACTAGAAAGATTATTGAAACACTTGAAGATAACACTTGATTTATTGCTCTTTCAGGGTTACTTCCTCAAGGAACTCAGTTTGACTTATTTCAAGGAACCGCTGCTATGAAACAAGACGTAGATGACATGTATCCAACAAATCTTTCACACACAATAAAGGTGAGGTGCATATATTTTTGTTGTACACAATTTTAGGTACCCTTTTTGTTAATCTATTACTTATGTTGAAAGTGTTTTTATTGTTTGTGATGTTATTTTTGTTGTGTTCTTGCTGGTGAGGAATGGAGGCTTCACTGAGTGGATCATGCAAATCAATTTTATTTGATCATTTGTTGTATTTTCTGCTGGATACTTTGGAGGGCGTAATCCTGGCTTTTGTTTCATAAATTTTTTGTGTTGGACTATTTGGTGGAACTGATGTACGCATCAAGTGTCAGTGACTAGCACATGATTTCAGACTTAAGAGTTGAATGAGATAGATTTTTCAATTTTGATTTTTGTATTGCCTTTGAATAGTAGATGATGGTTTCTGTTTCAAGTTTCAGTCATGACTTTTTGAAGCTAGGATGATTTCTATGTGTGTGCACTACTTTTCTCCATGTTGCCTATGTTTTTCCTGTGAATAGTCTGTACGGGTGTTTATTAAACTAGGAACAACCACTACAAAAAACACGGCATTTACTAACGTGGCTACTGTTCACTTTTTTTGCCACGTTAGCAATTACTAACGTGTTAAATTTCAACACGTTAGTAAATGGGACCAAAAAAAAAAAATAAAAAAAATAAAAAATTTTAGTAACGTGTCATTATAAACACGTTAGTAATTACTAACGTGGCATGAACCACACGTTAGCAATTGGTAACGTGTGGTTCATACCACGTTAGTAATGGAAAATTAATTTTTTTATTAATAAAATATTTATATTTTACTAACGTGTATAATATAACACGTTAGTAAATGCAGTTCCAAATACTAACGTGCCAAATTAAACACGTTAGTATTTGCTAACGTGTTAAATTAGACACGTTAGTAAATGGGTTATCAAAAATTTTTTTAATGTTTTAGTTGTAATTGATATATTATCTAAAGGTATAAAAATCGAAATTCCCCATTTACTAACGGTGTATGATAACTCTTTCGTTACTAAATGTGGCTCATTTACTAACGTGTTATCACATGAGACGTTAGTAATGGGGGGTTTTTTAAAAAACAAAAAAAATCGAAATTCCTCATTTACTAACGTGTCGTATGATAACGTTACTAAATGTGGTTCATTTACTAACATGTTATCACATGACACGTTAGTAATTGAGGTTTTTTAAAAATTCCCCATTTACTAACGTGTCGTATGATAACATCGCCATTAAATGGGGCTCATTTCCTAACGTGTTATCACATGACACGTTAGTAATTGGGGTTTTTAAAAAATTGAATTCATTTACTAACGTGTCATATGATAACACGTTACTAAATGGGGCTCATTTCCTAACGTGTTATCACATGACACGTTAGTAATGGTGGTTTTTTAAAAAAAATTTCCCATTTACTAACGGTCGTATGATAACACGTTACTAAATGGGGCCTCATTTACTAACGTGTTATCACATGACACATTAGTAATTGAGGTTTTTTTAAATTCCCATTTACTAACGTGTCGTATGATAACACGTTACTAAATGGGGCTCATTTCCTAACGTGTTATCACATGACACGTTAGTAATGGGTGGTTTTTTTTTTAAAAAATTCCAAATTCCATTTACTAACGGTCGATGATAACACGTTACTAAATGGGGCTCATTTCCTAACGGTTATCACATGACACGTTAGTAATGGGGGTTTTTTAAAAAAAATTGAAATTCCCATTTACTAACGTGTCGTATGATAATACGTTACTAAATGGGGCTCATTTCCTAACGTGTTATCACATGACACGTTAGTAATGGGGGGTTTTTTTTTTTAAAAAAAAAAAATTCGAAATTATCCATTTACTAACGTGTCGTATGATAACACGTTACTAAATGGGGCTCATTTACTAACGTGTTATCACATGACACGTTAGTAATTGGGGGTTTTAAAAAAAAAAAATTTCGAAATTCCCCATTTACTAACGTGTCATATGATAACACGTTACTAAATGGGATTCATTTACTAACGTGTTATCACATGACACGTTAGTAATTGGGGTTTTAAAAACAAAAAAATCAAAATTCTTTATTTACTAACGATAGTATGATAACACGTTACTAAATAGGAGGAAGTTTTAAAATATAAATTAAATATTTGCTAACGTGTGGCTGCATGCCGTTAGTATTTTCCTAACGTGGACTGTAGCCACACGTTAGGAAATGCTTTTTAAAAATTGGGATTGAAAACCAGCTTGCCCCATTTTTTGCCCTCTTGTTTTCTTATCCTCCCCGCGCCATTCTCCCAAACCAGCGCCTCTCTCTCCTTTTCTTCTCCATCACCGCCGGCCATCCATAATTTTTTTCGCTTTATCATTCCCTCTTTCTCTCTCGCAGACGCGTCTCCGGTGGGGGTTGTCTTGCTCAGAAAACGATGGCGATTTCACTCAAGCTCCAGCTCTCTTAACAGATCCGGAGGTTGGGCTCCGACATCCGGAGGTTGGGCTCTCTTAATCGAGTGGGAGTGCTATGTTCTTTGTCAATTTGGTGTTCATGTCGGTTCAGCTGTGTGTACGTGAATTTGGTTTATATTGCTTTTGGGAATGCTTTGACCGAATGGGTTTGGGATGAATTTTAATGGGTTGATATTATTGGGATTTTCTTTGGGTATTGCGATTTGGGTCAATACCAAATGTTGCTGTCCATGTTGCTGTTTTTGTTGTCTTTCGTTTTTTTTTTCTTCGTAATTTCTTGCTTCTTTTGTGACTTTGGTTTATAGTGCTAGCTTTTGGGAATGCTTTGGCCGAATGGGTTTGACAGAGAAATTCTCTGTTTCTCTTCTCTGTTTTGGATTATTTCCTGTAATTATATTTTTTTTTCGTTTTCTTCTCTGCAATTTCTTAGTTTTATTTCTAATCCTTTGCTCTAATTTTTGAAATAAAATTGGAATTTATTGTTATATTTATAAAGTAGTTGTTATTTCTCTCATTTATAATCAGCTTATCTACATGTCTACTAATTTCGTGGTCATTCTGGAGGCACTCGCACTGGAGGTTTACAGCTGCTGCCTTTATGAAAGAGAATATATTGGTGAGTAATGCAATTTGCAATTTCCTGCTGTATCTTGTTGTAGAATAGGTTAAAGGCAATCAATTTGCTATTTTGTTATAAAGATTCAATTTCTTGACTTTACTTTTTTTGTTCAGGGTATGACCCCCATGCTTCTGCAATTCTTGTAAGTATTTTGAAATTCCATTTTCTTGTTTCTTTGTCCGTTTCAATACAATAATTGGTTTCTGATGTTAGGTTTCATGCGATTTTCATTTTTTGTGTAAGTTTTCCTTCTAGATATTTGTTAAGATCCATAGTTTGCATTTTGTGAACAATAGATTTTTAATAGTTGTGACCTTTGCCCTGTAATATTAAAGCATAAGGTTTGATGACTTACCCATTATGAGGCAAGGGATAAGCCTTAAGGGACAAGGTGCAACCACTTTTGGTTCTTGAAAGATATCTAAAATGTATCTCAAATGGAGGATCCTTAGCTCTTTCTTTCTCTCTCTCTCTCTGTCTGAGCTTCTTCTCTCTGCTCAACCAAAGCCGAAATCGATCTTTTTCGTAAGCCACTGATCCACAACTTTCTTCAGGTATACCCACTAAACTCTTGCTTCAAATTTTCAAGATTTATTTTTTCTTTGCTGTTTTTGGTTGCTGTATTCATTTTCTAGTGTCTCTGCTTTTTTGTTTCATATTTGGTTTTCATCATTTTGTACATTTTCTCTTTAAATTTTTTGGGGTCAACGTTCTGGATGGGGTTTTTCCCTAAAGCTCTATACGGTTTCTGTACATTTCTTTTCCTTGATGTTCTTCAGGTTGTGTGCCCAAGTGTTTGTTATGACCTTAAGCGGCAGGCTATTTTATATTAGGATTTTGGTGAATACAATGGATCCTCAATTCATGCTCAACTTTTTTATTGTTGTTATCTATCTTCGCCTCTGCATATCAGGATTTGTCTTCTGCTCTTGAGAAGATGTTCAGCTGTTTTAGCATTGGTGAGTCATTCCAAAGTTATAAGCTTATACAAGATCATGCTTGGGTTACTTATTAATGATGCAATTTACATGGAGCATATATTTTGCGCTTTAAAGCTACTTGTTATGGTGTGCACATACTTGCTGTTCTATGTGATGTCAGGTCAATATGGATCTCATGGAACTTTGGGCAAGGAGATGCTGAGTGAGAGCAAGTTGAAGGATCTCCTTCATGGCTCAGAGTATGTTCTTACATATGAAGATAAAGATGGTGACTGGATGCTTGTGGGTGATGTCCCCTGGGAGTAAGCCCTGATTCACTTTATGTGTTTTATTCTCTTATTGAATTTCATCAGTTACATACTGAATGAACTTTTTGATATAAAAAATCAAAACTGTCAAGGTTATGATGCCATTCTTTTTTTGATAAGTAAGGTTATGATGTCATTCTAGGGAGATGTTACTGTGTTGTGTAAGGGCACGTTGGAGTTATATGTACTCTTGACTGTTTGAGAATTACTTGAGAAATATTAAGAAGCAAAGGAAGTGGTGATCGATGTGGACAGGTATTGGAGCATGATTGTATATGTAATGTGAATTTACAGTACGCATGCTATGCACTATTCTGAAGAAATAAGTTTATCAAAGAGCTTATATTTCGAATTATGGTCATAGAGATTTTATTTATAATATTCTCAACAGTTGAACATGAACAGACCTGAAAACCTGTGAACCAGCAATTGAAGGAGATGAATCATGATGTTGTAATGTGTAAACCATCACCAATTATGTTTATTAGCTGTGTGCACAGCCTACAAGAATGAATCTTGTGTCATTATTCTTCCATAGGAGAAAATGGCATGGTGATGTTCACATATTATCTCATTGCTTTGGACAGAAATATGCGAATTGCACTTTTCCTTTTTTATTTCAACTTAAATGATCGAGACTGCTCCACAATATGTAAACTTTGTTTCTTATACTTATTAATGGTGCGCTGGAATGTTATAGTTAGTTTGATCCAATTTTATATGCATAGTACATAAATAAGCACCTGCATGTGCTATCCTATTTTAAAAAGTTTGTGAAAGTCTAATACATTATATTTGCTTTTTAACTGGATAGTCCTTTGGTTTATAAAGTATTTGGTTTGGTCTGTAAATGAAAATGCATCTCTTGGTCTTCTTGTTTTTTGTTTCTCTTTTTTCTGCCTTTTGTCAGCATGGATCCTCTATTTTTCCATGAGCAATAATATATTATTGTTGCAGATCTGAGATTCTGCATTTTGGTCAGTTTGTTATGATTTGGACTTACCAGTTACTTGGGAATTACGATGCTCTTGATTGGTGTCCATCTCTAATTAACAGCTATGAAATTCCACTGTGGAATCTAATGTAGTTATTGATTTTTGCAGGATGTTTACTGATACATGCAAGAGGCTCAGAATCATGAAGGGCGCTGATGCCATTGGCCTAGGTGCGTACATATTTTGCGTCCATTTAATCATCTCTAATGTTTAACCCTTGCCAGCATGAGCTTGTGCAATATTAGAACTGCCCTTGTCCTTATCTAATGCGTTTAAACACTCAAACGGACACAAAGAAGTTGAATCCCAAACCAGAGTTGATCTAACTCTTAACTTTAAGTTTTGTCGATATTCTTAATATGGAAGCTATAAACTACTAAGCTCTTGAACTAACATTGCCTTTTCAATATTTTAAATGATTAATTTCATACTTGAAACATTTAATGATGACAGCATTCCACAAGAATGGTTTGTAGTCATTTTATTGGAATATAGAAGAGAAGGCCTTGTGAAAATTAAAACTAGTCCAGCAATGTAACACCCCTCATTTTTAATTTTGCAAGCACAAGATGTATATGGATGACACGTAACTGAGTGTTGTGCCTACGAAAAAATGGGTCCCATTCAAAGTTTTTTTAGAAGGTTATATAATACCTGTAAGCTTCCCATCAGGTGGAATTTGATCATGGATCTTAGTGCTGGTTTCTGCATAAATGGGATATGTAGATACTTTGTGTAATGCTTTTGTATAAGTTGGAGTTTTCGCATATGCATTTACAATTGTCAAGTTCAGTTCTCATGGAGGACTTTTTTGGTTCTGTGCACAGCTCCAAGGGCCATGGAGAAGTGCCGGAACAGGAATTAGCTAGCTCTGACATGATTAATCCTATCCATCGAGCAGTCTACCGGATATCATGACAAGGCAGCAGAAAAGCAAAATAAACCAGATTTTAGTTGGAGGATGATGAATGGTGGGTGTTGGGACTGGATCGGAGATCATGAGTTGGCTTAAAATTGTTACTATCTTTATGTTTTTGTTGCCGTGGAATTAATGTTCTGTTTAAGGTATGTTTCTAGTTTATTACATATGGAATTAATGTTCTAGTTTATTAAGGTATGAATGGTGAGGATGATGAATGGTGGCTCGAGCTGCTCTTCCAGCAAAGATGCTTTATAGGTCATTGTAACATATATATATTGGATCAAAGTGTTGATGTATATTGACATTTTAATTAAGTTGTTTGTTAATTGTTTATATAGGATGAATGTGATTAATTGTTATGTGTGTAATGTGGATAATAGTTAGATGATATTTTTGTAATATAAAAGTAATGGATGGAGTAGTTTTTTTATATAAATGTGATTATTGATTATGAATGTGCTTTTGATTATAGAAATATAATTATTGATTTATCAGGTGGTTCCAAAAAAAAAAAAACAAAACAAAAAAAAAATACATTTACTAACGTGTATGGGCTACCACGTTAGTAAATGTAAAAAAAAATACCAATTGCTAACGTAGCCTATAGCTAACACGTTAGTAAATGAAAACCATTACTAACGTGTTCATTCTGCACGTTACTAAATGAAAACGATTACTAACGTGTCTATAGGTGCCACGTTAGTAAATGGAAAAAAAGCTAACGTGTCTATATGCTACCACGTTAGTAAATGGATTTTTTTTTTTTACTTAAAAACAAGGGCTAATGTGTATAATTGGCACGTTAGTAAATGTATAAAATTTAGTAACGTGTCTATATACTACCACGTTAGTAAATGGAATTTTTTATTTTATTTTTTATTTTCCCATTTGCTAACGTGTGAATAGTAACACGTTAGCAAATGGTAACGTGGTACATCTATAACACGTTAGTAAATGACCATTTTCTAACTGGCACTTTCCTAACGTGTCAAAAACGTTAGGAATTGAACGTTAAGACAATTACTAACGTGTCTAATGTCTTAAAACGTTAGTAAATGTGCGTTACTAAAAATAATGTTTTTTGTAGTGAACATTACACTGAGTGAAATGGCCTGCTGGTTTGCACCCCCACCTACCCGGCCTTCCCCCCTTTTTTTTTCCTTCTCTTCTTTTCTTCCCCATTCTTTTTCCCTCTCTCCCCGATAGCTCTCTCTCCCACTCCCCCACCTCCTCCTCCCTTCTGGTACAAAAAGTTGGGGCGGTGAGTAGAACACATCCATAAGTTGAGCTTATGCAGACTTTGAGTTTGATAAATGGCTATGATAGAAAGAAAAGGGTTAGAACTGAATGCATCGATTGTATTTTATTTTTCCTCTTTTGGTTAGAACACATCCATAAAAGGCTTGTATTTTATTTTATTTTTCCTCTTTTGGTTATGTTTGAATTTGAGACTGCTCAACGGATGGCTTTTACCTCTGTTCCATCTTATACCTTGCTGTTCCATTCCCAAAATTGCTGTCCTTTTTAAATCCCAACTATCTATAGAGCTTAAGTTTCATGAATGTTGATTAATTTCATGAATGTTGATTAATTTAAGTCAACTATTGAATTAACGTGTAGGATGTTCCCTCTTAGATGCTGCATTGGATCTTGTCCCTCTATTGAAATGATGGTTTTCTCTCTAAACTTTTCAGATCCTGCTGCAAGTGCTGACTTAGCTGTGATTTTAATACAAGAAGGATTAGCACGTCTTGCTTGTTGGTAAAAGGTATGCACGATTTCATCGGTGAACTGGCCGGTTCTTTTATGAAACCTTTTTATATGCTATAAGGTGATGGTTTTCATGAAGGTTTTGACATTTGCAAACCATACACCTAAGTAGGCACTTTGATTTCACAATTAGTTTTTGGTTTAATGATCACTAGACTTTGAATTCATGATATTCATGATTAACTTATCTTTTTAGTTTTTAGCATAAATTCCTCATCTCATTTTGTATTATTATTAGCTTACTACCTGTGTCCTCATAGGTTTATTAAAGTTATATACATAATTGAAAATGATAACTTTGTTGGTTGTTAGTAGTTGAGAATTGAGATAACTGCCGTTTCTCCTATTTTTATCTTCAAACCTGGTCAACTTTTTTAATGCTGAATTAGACCTTTGCAACAAGTCCTCCCAATTGTATTTATTATTATTTATTTGTTTTCTTATTTAAAGTTACTCCTATTTTTATTATTTATTATTATTTATTTGTTTTCTTATTTATTAGTTTATTTATTTATTATTTATTTGTTTTTATAATTATTATTTATTTGTTTTTTGTAATTATTATTTATTAGTTTTTAATTATTATTTATTAGTTTTTTTAATTATTATTTTTAATTATTTTTGTCATTTTCTAACGTGTCAATTTTGACACGTTAGAAAATGACAATATTTTTATTATTTTGTCATTTTCTAACGTGTCAAAAATTGATACGTTAGAAAATGACAAAATAATAAAAAAAATTAATTGCCATTTTCTAACGTGTCAAAAATTGACACGTTAGAAAATGACAAAAATAATTAAAAAAAATGAAATTTATTTTCTAACGTGTGAATAGTAACACGTTAGTAATTTTCTAACGTGTCAAAAGTTGACACGTTAGAAAATATAATTTCTCACGGAGGTTTATTAGTAACGTAAAAAGCGTTAGAAACATTTTCTAACGTTCCCAAAGCGTTAGAAAATGACCGTTAGAAAAAATCACATTTTTTGTAGTGATGTAGAATTCCAAAATTCAATAGGCAAGTTATGCATCTTAATCCAAACAGGTACAGTAGATAAAGATATCTTAAGTAATTGCATACCTGGGATCCATTTACGTAAAATCAGAGGTTTATTAGCTATATGTCATAGCTTTGCCTCCAGAACCTCATCTCTAGACTTGATATCCACAAACCGAAACAAATACAATCCATTCTCCATCAGAAACACTTCAACTTTCCCATACTGTGCCCATAAGTTATCAACAGTTCGTTTCACCATATAGAAGGGAAGAGGTTTATCAAGAAATTGATCTACCAAAGAAGGAGACCATTTCGAAATTCCTTCCTCAATTGCCTCCTTTGGTGGTTTCACTACAATTCTTCCATCCTCACTTGAAGGTGCAAAATACTTCAATGCTCCCAAAGTTTTCTCCGATTGAAATAGACTCCTCCAGTCTTGAACAAAATTCTTCTGATCAACTTTCACAGGTTCATCATCCAAACACCCCACTGAGACCCCATTATCAACAATAAGCTCCTTTGCAGAGACATCTTCAATTGATCCATCTTGTCCAACCGACTGCAAATAAGGCACATCTTCAGCTGCCATCACCTCCTCAGTGTTCAAATCCACCTCACAATCCGAAAACCTTGCGTCTTTATCCAAATCCACCGAAGCATCCTTCAGCAACGTTGGAATTTTTTTTTTTCCACCCCCACGGCCCCTGTTTGCCTTTCTAGCCATTAACGCTATAATAGCATACAATCACCGGAGAGGCATAAGGGTATATGGAATCAGTGGTTTCCGGCGATTTCTCATCGGAATGGAAGTCGCCGGTGACCGCACGCGCAACAACAGTGTTTGAAACCCAGACGCGTGAACAGTACCTAAAGGGAGAAACCGTTTCAGCGATTATTCTAGAGAGCCTTGCCACGTCAGCAAAGCAGTCCCTTCCATGCAATAGCTGTATATATAATATTCTCTTCTTCATCGATCATGCACATTTATGATTGACGAGCGCCATATATATAAATGACATGAATCTGTATCGTGATGATTCTCTCATACACGTGTCTATGCATGCATCCATTCGAAAGAAAACATAAAACGAATTCGGAATTAGAAACAATATGATCAAATTCATTAAATAAATCAACTTTTAATTCACTTGTTTATTAATATGTTTCCTAAAATTCTATAACAAAAGTTACAGTACTACTGTCGGTATATATATACTCGACCAAGAAAGGAAATTAAAAAAAGAGAAGAAAGAAAACGGTATTTGTTCCAACCGTGCATTTTTATAAGACCATCCAAAATAAGAAAAACCTAGTGACCGGATCCGGGGCTTGGTCCGGAAGGCAATCGCTCGAGCCAACACGCCATGTTGCGCTTTGCCTTCTCATAGATAGAGGAATATGTGTTGAGGTGATTTGAACTCACAAAATCCTCTGATAACACTCTGCTTGCTTCAACCTTGCAGCCATGGTCGAAGATGGCTAATGAAGATGACGAAGATGATCAAAAGGGTAATACTCTTTCGAAATTCATCTTATGAAACGCCCTATAGTTGCTGAAATAATAAGTTGCTAGAGGTTTTTTATATTTTCACTCTTTTAAGGAGAGATTTTGAGTGTCGTGGATTTGTATTTTTTTTGTAATATACCAAACAGAACAAGTCGCTAGCTACAAACCGGATAGTCAAGAAGAAAGAACCAGACAAATGCTGCTAGCTACAAGCGACTAGTCGCAAGGTAAACCAAAAGAGTATCAACCTACGGACCGACAAGGAGCTAGCCACCAAAAAAACACCTAAGGGGTTAAAATGGGGATCTTTCCGCACATGATGGGAATAGAGCTAGGGAAGAAAATAAGGAGGAATGCAGCCGGGTAAACCCTTGCAGCGCCCTATATGCCACATAAAGGCGAGAAATTTTCACTGAAATATATTTTGCCTCCCAATAGGAGGAGGGAGGAAAACTAGTAATAGCTTGAATAACATGAGAAATATGTGCATTGTTGATTAGAGCAGGGACTTAAGTGCTTCCATAATGACATGAGAAACACCTTCTAAAATAAAATTACTAAGCTTCATGGAGAAAGCCAAAAGAAGCGGTAAGATGTGCGCAAGGGCTGCACCATAGGTAGAGCTGCGGGGGGTCGAAACTAGTGAACATCTTGATAATTTTCCCTTGGGTTCCTGCATACAGCTGCTTGAGTTGAGAACTCTTCTTGGAGCGACATCAAAATTTATCTTATAACAACTGGAGGAGGTTTGGACCGGGTCTTCATTTCTAGTCGCTTTGAGGACCATGCAGAAAGTGTTCCATGGTGATTCTTTTTATGTTTTTACAAGCTTCATCGGGAAGGATCCTCTATGAATTGCTTGATTTGAGAACCAAATCATATCACAAAGTACTGTGCAAAATCTGGAACATATGTGAGTCCTCCGCAGGGATACCAAATGTTTTGTGAGGAGTGATAATACCTTTATCCATTTCGGAAGTGTGAGGAGGACCATTTCGGGAATCAAGAGGCCAGAGGATAATCTCCAAGATATTCTAGCAAAGAAGCAAGAAGAGGTGAGAAGAGTCCTCTTCAACTTTGCATAGGGGCACACTAATGTGGATTTGTATTAACAGGTGAAGCGTAAGGTATTTATAGTGTTAGAGCCAGTGTACCGGTCTTTTTGGACTCTTCAGGTGTACGTTGGTGAGTTGGTGGGCCTTGTGTTGACCAAGGTGTTTGGCTTCGTGCATGCGCGCGATTGCGCTCAAGCTACAATTGTCGTGACTATAACGTTTGAATAGTTTGATTATTATAATTAGAATGGCCTTTTGCGTGGCTTGAATTTCAATAAGAAAGACTAGAAAATAGAAGCAGTGACAACACGACTTAATTAAAATTCAATCTTTATCAAATTCGAGAAAGAAAAAGAAAGAAGAAGAAGAAGATGAAAAACAAGCTTATCATTGTAGAGAAATTCCTCATTCTCATTAAGTATAATCGATCACGAATACAATATATATACTGCTTTGTACATTGAATAAAACAAAGTAACTTACTCATTAACCAACTAACCAACTAACCAACTTAACTAAATAACAATATAAACTAACTTGAAGTTAGTTTATTTTATAGTTCTTCTTACGCTCAAGATGAAATATATCAAGGATATTCATCTTGGATAATGCACATGAAACCGAGCACGTACCAAGTGGTTTGGTAAATATGTCATAGTTGAGAATGAGTAGACACATGAAGTGTATGTATGAGACCGAGCTGGATCTTCTCTCGAACAAGGTGGCAATCTATTTCAATGTGTTTTGTCCTCTCATGATAGACAAGATTAGCTGCAATATGAAGTGCAGCCTTGCTATCACAAAATAAGAGAGCTGGATTAGGATGATTAATCAGAATCCTTAAGTAAACCAACAAACCAAGTAATCTCACAACATGTAGCAGCCATGGATCTATATTCGATTCTGCAGATGACCTTGAAACAATCTGCTTGTTTCTTTGATTTCCATGAAATCAAATCTTCACCAAGAAAGATACAAAACCAAATGGTGATCTTCTAGTATCCGAGTAGGTCGCCAATCAAGATCACAAAATGCTTTCAACCAAAATCAAGAGGATGGAAAAAAATTCCTTGACAGGGAACTTTTATGTATCTCAACACCCTATGAGTAGCTTCTAGGTGTGGGTGTCTTGGTTGATCCATGTCTTGACTTAAGTTTTGGACCCATAAGCTAAATTAGGCCTAGTAATGGTGAGATAAATCAGCACCTTAATAAGCCTCCCGTAAATTGTTGGATCCTCCAAAAGAGTGCCATTATCTCTAGACAATTTTATATTTACGCTCCATAGGAAACTTAGAAGGCTTAGCAACAAGTAAGCCTGAATCTTCTAAGATTTCAATGCATACTTTCTCCGAGAAAGAGAAATCCTTTGTCCTGATCTAGCTACCTCCAACCCAAGAAAATACTTCAATGTACCCAAATCCTTGAGCTTGAACTGGGGTTGAGTGAGGTGATAAAGGAGCAATAGCTGCAGAATCATTGCTAGCCAAGATAACATCATCAACATACACCAATAAAGCAATAAAGACAGCACCTTTAGTTCTAGTGAAAAGATCAGAATCGATTTAGATTGAATGAAACCTTGATCAATCAATGTGTTAGAAAATTTAGAAAACCACTAGATGCTTGCTTCAAGCCATACAAAGACTTCTTCAACTTACAAACTTGAGACTCCCCTTTAATGCCAAAACCAGAGGAACACTCATGTAAACTTCTTCATCAAGATCACCATGAAGGAATGCATTATTCACATCCAATTGGTGTAAAACCAATTCTTCGCAATACTAGCAAACATCTAACTGTGGTAAGTTTAGCTCCTGGAGAGAATGTCTCATGATAATCTAATCCCTCACATTGAGTGTACCCTTTAGCCACCAAACGAGCTTTATGTCTTTCTATACTCCCATCAGACTTGAGTTTAATCTTATAAACCCATTTACACCCAATTGCTTTCTTTCCAGCAGGTAATTTGGTCAAAACCCAAGTATTATTATCTTCTAAACCATTCGGGCTCGCGCATTGCATCTCTCCATTCAGGTGATTTAACAGCTTGGTGAAAGAATTGAGGTTCGGTTTGGGAGATAAGGGAAAGGCTAAAGGCTTTATGTGAAGGTGAGAGGTTATCATATTTCAAAACAGATGAAAGGGAAAAAGGAATACCTGCATTACTAACAATTACAGAATCATCGAAACTTTATTCATTGAAGCACAGAGTTGAATCGTAAAAGGATGCAAGTTGACAATGATATTGTTTCAAATAACCGTGAACTTTCCTAATCTGGTGGATTTCCTAGGATTCTTTTGTTGGGAATGATGATCGAGAAAATTGATGGAATCGATTCATGAGAGTTTTCATGAGAAATTATAGAATCGATTCATGAGGAATTTCATGAGGAATTGCAGAAACTTCATGAGAAAACATATTATGATCATCATTATAATAAAACTCAGAATCTGGTAGAATTATCTGACAACTCATGTGGTTTGAAAAATTTCCATTAGAATCATAATGAAAATCTTTTTGAAGCAAATGGAAAGATGGATTCATGAAAGACTACATTTGAGATGAACATAGAATTAGTATGAATATTGAGAAGCTTATATCCTTTCATACCATTAGGATAACCTAAAAAACACATGGGACAGCTTTAGGATCAAATTTGGTTCTATCCAGAGAGTGTGGATGCAAAAGCTAAACAACCAAAAACTTTAAGATGGGAATATGTGGGAAGTGTAGAAAACAGCAACTCATAAGGTGATTTGTTAGACAATAGAGGTGAAGGAATTCTATTAATCAAATGAGTTGTGAGAACACAATCTCCCCAAAAAGAAAGAGGCAAATTTGACTGAAATTTTAAAGCTCTAGCAACATTGAGTAGATGTTGATGTTTTCTGATGGAATTTTGTTGAGGTGTCTCTACACAACTATGTTGATGTAAAGTACCTTGACTAGTTAAAATTCATCCATGTGAAATTCCACACCATTATCGATCTCAAGACTTTAATTTTGAGATTAAATTGTGTTGCCACTAGCTTAAAGAAAGATTGAACAAGTAATCTTGTTTGAGATTTTTGAGCCATGAGATGAACCCATGTATATCTACTGAAATCATCCACAATAGTAAGGAAATAATGTGAACCATTGGTAGATTGTTGAGAAAAAGGACCCCAAATATCAATATGCACAAGATCAAAAGGAAATTTGGACACTTTATTGCTGATAGGAAAGGAAAGATGTTTTTGTTTGGCCAAAGGACAAACATTACAAACTTTATTAGAATCTACAGAGATAGATGGAATCAAATTGTGCAACAGATTTAATCTAGGACTAGACAAATGGCCTAACCTAAAATGCCATAAATCTGTAGAAGGATCTTTGAGAGAGACATGAAATGTCCTAGAATTTGTGGATGACTTTCCTGGTATTTTCATCAAATAAAACAAGCCATCCTTTTCTTCACCCACTCCAATTGTTCTCCATTGAACCAAATTCTGTATAAAACAGTAATTGTTAATGAAAATGAGGCAGCATTTGAGTTGTTTAATCAATTTTGCAGCAGATATCAGGTTGAAAGAAAATGATGGTACACATAGCACATTGGTTAGAATAAGGTGTTCTGAAATTTGAACCGTGCCTATGTGCGTGACAGATACAAGATCCCCATTGGGAAGTTTAACAGATGTTGAAACTAGGGCAGTAATAGTTGTAAACAATGAAACACAACTAATCATGTGATCAGAAGCCCCTGTATCAATAATCCAAGTATTTTCTGGTTTTGGGTTGCATGGAATGGAAGAGGAATGAAAAACAGAATGTTTAACATCAAGAGCAAAAGGAATACCTGTCATCTTTGAAAAAAGATGATCTTGGTTTGTAGGCAGTGAACCTACTTGGTTGGCGGAAGCATGATGAGGGTTGGTTTGCAGAAATTCCAGCAACTTCTGGCATTGTTCTGCTGTGATTGGCAACTGAGGTGTACTTGAAGAAGAATCAGAAATAATTCCTTCATTATTCTGAACCACTGAATGAGCAGTTGGAGCTAATCTTCTCGTGAACTTAAATCCAGGTGGGAATCCATGCAATTTGTAGCACTTATCAACTGTGTGTCCAGCCATACCACAGTGAGTGCACATAGGTTTTTCTTTCCTACTAAACTGCCTAACATACCTATTCTGCTGTGGAGAAGCAGATTGTTGTGGAGGAACAAACTTGGTCATCATTGCAGCAGTGTTAGGAATCATAGACCCTATAAAAATCTCCCTTTGACTTTCTTCTTGGATGACAAGAGAAAAAACTTTATTAATTGGAGGCAAAGGCTCCATGAGTAAAATCTGTCCTCTGATGTGTGAGAAAGACTCGTTGAGTCCCATCAGAAATTGATACACATATTGTTGATCAAAAAACGTGTTGACAGACTTCATACTTCCACAAGAACATGAAGGAATGCATGTACATGAAGTAAATGCTTTGTAGCTATCAAACTCATCATAAAGAGACTTGAGTTTAGTAAAATAAGAGCTTACAGAGAGATTGTCTTGTGTTAAAGAAGAAATGGATTTCTGGAGCTGAAAAGTCTTTGGTCCATTTCTTGGAGAAAACCTTTCCTTTAAACTCAACCACATATCCCTACAGTTATTGATGTAGATGATACTGGTATTGATCTCCTTCGAAACCGTATTGACTATCCAAGAAGAAATAGTGTCATTGCATCTTGTCCAAGCTCTGAATTCAGGTCCATTCAGATGAGAAGGCTTGGCAAGAGAACCATCAATGAACATCAGCTTGTTCTTGGCAGAAAGTGCCATCGTCATGGATCTGCTCCAGCTATTATAGTTCTCACCAGTCAATGGTTGAGGAACTAATAACAAACCCGGATGATCTCCATGATGTAGATAGTAATGACTAGAACTATCTTCGGTAAGAAGAAAGGATGAACGAGAAGAGTGAGAAGAAATTGGAATGCCTTCTGGAATGACAGCAGCCATGGATAAGAATTCAAAGAATCTTGGTTGGCTCTGATACCATATCAAATTCCAGAAAGAAAGAAAGAAAAGAAGAAGAAGAAGATGAAAAACAAGCTTATCAGCTGTAGAGAAATTCCCTCATTCTCATTAAGTATAATCTGATCACAGAATACAATATATATACTCTGTTTTGTACATTGAATAAAACAAAGTAACTTACTCATTAACCAACTAACCAACTAACCAACTTAACTAAATAACAATATAAACTAACTTGAAGTTAGTTTATTTTATAGTTGCTGTTAATCTTTACAGCTTCCCTCAAATTAAAAGTAAGATATATAACTCATGAGTTACGTTAAACTTAAATCATGTTAAACATGTTTTTTTTTTGACATGTCCACACAAGGGTAGGGGGAGGGGGGATTCGATCTTGTGATCTATGTTTCATAAGGCGTGATTCATAGCCGATTGAACTACCTCTTGGGGACAATCATGTTAAACATGTTATTTAAAGGAGATTGACAGTTTGTTGAACATGATTAATAAAAATTAGGGTAAATTACACTTTACCCCGTTAAACTATTCATCCATTTGCACTTTCATCTCCAAAGTTTTAAATGTGACACTTAACTTCCCCAAAATTTCAAATTGCTACAATTCAACTATTATGATTTTTTTCCCCAAAATGCCCCCACCAAATATTTTATTTTAAAAAAAGAAAAAAAAAAGAAATATGTTAGGGTGGTTGAACCACCACATAAGGGGTGGCCGGCCACCCCGTTTGGCTTGGGGGTAGTTCGGCCACCCCCAAGTTGGCTGAACCACCCCTTTGGGCTTTGAGGTGCGGTTGGCCACCCCAAGCGCGGTGGCACAGGTGGCGAACCACCCACCAAGGGGTGGCCAACCACCCCCCATGGGGTGGTTTGGTCACCCCAGCATATTTCTTCTTCTATTTTTTTTTTTGGTTTTTTTTTTTTAAATAAAATATATGATGGGGTCATTTTGGAAAAAAAAAAAATCAGAATAGTCAAATTACAACAATTTGAATGTTTGGGGGGGGGAGGTTAAGTGTCATATTTAAAACTTTAGAGATAAAAGTGCACATGTGTGGATAGTTCAGGAGGTAAAGTGTAATTTTTCCTAAAAATTATAAACTAGAAACTAAAATAAAAGTTGGAAGAGTGCGTAGTGGACCACTACCCCATTGGTCATACTAGGGCGGCTAAACCAACCCAAAAAATTCATTCCAAGTCCTAATTTGTTGTGAGTGTTGAGCCCCATGTTGAAAAAGTATAAAGAAAAATAGTAGTTAACATACTTAAGTGGACTTAAGCCTGTTAGCTTAGGCTTTTGGACTAAAGTAATGTTCAAATATATATATATTAGGGGAAAATGTATTTTTAACCCATGAAGTTTTAGTGCTTTTTTCAATGTTAACCCTAAAGTTTAAAATTTACAATCTACCTATTGAAGTTTCAAAATTTGGCAATTTTAACTTTTCCGTTAGTTTTTTTAAATCAAATTGATGAAAAGTATGAAATGACAAAATGCCCTCAGTCTTATTTTCTAGGGTTACATCCATTTTAACGGAAAAAATTAACTGAGGATTAAAATTCCCAAATTTTGAAACTTCAGGGGGGTGAATTGCAAATTTTTAAACTTTAGGGTTATCATTGAAACTTCATGAGTTAAAAATGTATTTTCCCCTATATATTAATATACTCTTATTAAAGACTATCAAACATTTATAATTTATATCACCAATATCCTGATCCTCCAAACCCTATCCTTGCCATATATAGTTCATACTCACAGCTTTACTCAATTAGGCCATGACTCTCACGCTTCCTCATATGCTAGTTCGCTCTTTATTCTTCCATCAAACCAAGCGGGTACACCCCTCCACCTGCTTTTAAAAGCACGTTATAAGAAATAGTATCTCAACCAAGCGTTGCCATATATAACATTTGGCTTCGTATTTGGCAGCCGTTAATGTTGACAGGCATTATGCATGACAGTGAATATGGAGCAATTCTCATGGGTTACTCTGGTGCTCCTCCCCATATCAATGGGGTTGAGGCTATGCATTTGATAGGTTGAGCATCAAACTCTCTCTTAGTGTGTTTTTTAGTACAAGTGAGGTACTAATATATAGTTCCAATGTGCATTTTAATTTTGTAATAGATCATAAGAAAAAAAAATTATTATTTTCATTATAAACATTTGTCTCTTATAAGCTCATTGTATATATATGATTCCATTAATTTTTGGGTGTTTAACTAGTGAACTAGTCATTGATCAAACTTGATGAACTGGTAACTAGGGTCTTGACGACACCCGTTGAAGCCACATACACCATTGTGCACTTTGCCTTCTCCATCGTAAGTGGTCAAGTATGCCTCGAGGTGATCATTAGTGCTCAATTAGAGTAATGTTAGAAGTATAACTCTTGGTCTATATTTATCTTCTTAAATATGATGTATTTTTTAAAATTATCATTGAATTAGAAATTCTATTGATGATTTGAAAAATTACATTACATTTGAGAGGACATAAAGAAAACAAAAATCTTTCTTCTAACATTACTCTTGCTTGCGCACCTCGATCAACCGCTTGACCCCTGTGTGACTCAAAATGGGCATCAAAGCGGACAATCACAGCAGTCAACAAAATGGTGCTGGACTAGCAATAATCTTTGAAAAGTAAGGGGAAATTAGCTTTACCCCCCATGAACTACCACTCTCTCTCCATTTGCCCCCATGAACTACCAAGGTTACCTAAGACCCTCCATGAACTACTATTTTGTTACCAACACCCCCTACCGTTAGTCAAGGACGTTAAATATGACGATTAACATGAATAGTACCGTGAAACGATGATCGTTGACTAACGTAATAGTATAATGAAACGATACATTGACCGTTCGATTTAAGCGTCTTTGGTGATGGTAAGGGTTTTGATAACAAAATGATAGTTCATGGGTCTTAACAACCTTAGTAGTTCAAGAAAATGGAGAGAGTAGTTCATGGGGGTAAAGCTAATTCTAATAATAATCTTTGAAAATGCCTCCCAATTGTTTTGAATTTGGATTTTTTTTCCTCAAAGAGAAAAGTAATGATGCTTAGAGCATGCTTGGGATTGAGTTTGAGAAATAAAGCTTTTAAGTCAAAAATTGCTTTTGGGCAAAAGCTTCATTTTTAAGCTTTTACCAAAAGTGTTTTTTGGCCTTTTATTTGCCATTTTTAGGCTTTTTGGACCCTTAAAAAGCGCTTTTAATTTTTTTTATCAAACGGGCTTTTTGAGTATTAAAAGTACTTTTAAACCTCCCAAACACAATCTCAAACAGGCCCTTAGTGTTCTTAATTTGGAAAGAGCGTTGTGTTGGCTGTGTATGTGTATGGGAAAATATGAAAGACGAAAGTAATGGAGTTTGTTGAGTCATGATCTTGGACTCGTGGATTTTGACTGACTTTTTAACGGCCTTAAGTGTTGACCAAGGATTTTTGAATTAGCAGAGCCTGAAATGTGCAATGCTATACAATTTTTATCCCATAATTAATTAGTACCAATCCATCCATAATTTTTTTTTTCTTAACAATTATCAATTCAAAGAACGGTAAGATCGAAGTAAGAACTGCCATATCAATACTATATAGCATAGTTACAAGATAAAAATGTAATTTATAGTACAAGAATATATTACTATATAATTAATTGTGATCGATTATCAAATGGGAAAGAAACACACAAACATTATGTGGTTTGATATATAATGGCCTACATCCATAAGTTAAAGCTTTCATTAAATACTACATTTTGCTCTTATTATTGATAATATTTACAATTGTACCAATAATTCATTTTATAGGAAAAATGTGGTAAATGAATACAATATAAATAAGGTAATCAAAGTCTCCAAGAGATAACTCAACCGGCTAGGAACATGCCTAATAAAGCGGAGGTTACTAGTTCGAATCCCCCTCTCCCCTCTTGTGTGGACATGTCAAAAAAAAAAAAAAAAAAAGGTAATCATATACTTATCAATCAGAATTATATAAAAGTATATTCTAACATCTAGCATTACTCAGAGTGAAATATATATAATGGACTTGATGCTGGGAGAACTGTCATGTGGCCGGGGCTAGCCAAAATGGTCCAAAGGTTAATGCTCCCGTCAATTTACCAAATTGCCGAATGTGTCAAAGCTTAGGAAATCTAAAGAATCACGTGAAGAAGGAAATAGAGTGTAAAGCCTAAATTTGATTATGGGTGTTGCATTAAGTCAAAGATTAAGAAATTTGAATTGAGTGGCAGGTGTTGTTACGATAAGCTGGTACAGCAACATTAATGTATATCTTGTGCAATTTCCCTAGCTAGTCCCAAATTGATTATTCGACATTAACACCATATATGCTTACTAATTTCTTAATTAATAAAAAGTGATCAAATCCTAAGGAGATCAAAAACCTTGCGGGTACGTAGTACTCTTGTATCATATATTAATTTGAGTAATGCTATGTAACACACAAAGTCTGTGAAGAACAAAGAGGAAAAATAAATGAAGGAGATGTGGAGTGGGTGAGATGGTCGGTAGGGAAAGAAAAAGGAGGAGAAAAAAAGTAAAAAACAAAGGAGAAAAAGAAAAGAAAAGTGGGAATTTGGAAAGTGAAGTCTACAGGCTGCAGCTTTTAGGTGGAATACAGGTGGAATACAGCCTATATTATGCAGGAATGATGGGATGAGTCATGAGTGATGAGTGTTGAATGAGGGCTAGAAAAAAAAACACACAAACATAAACGGATTTGGCGAGTCACCCGCGGGTGACCTGCGACATGACTTGTTTAGAACATAATAAACGAGTCATAAATGGGTTGACCCGTTTACGACCCAAATCCGCTTAAGATAAACCCAAACCTGTTAATATCGTGTCAGGTTGTCGGGTCATGTCAAAATTGCCAGCCCTACTAGAGGTTATTCAAAAAGTAGCGTACGTCCGGTGGTCCTACATATGTCCACTTGTACGGTTTGCAGAGCGTACATCCGGTGGTCCCCTCTCGTACATCCGCACTATAGACAGTAGCGTACATCCGCCCAAAAGTCCAAATTACCCCTTTAGTGTCCTTAATGACCCAAAGCCCAAATTAACTCCACAACTAAGCTACTTAAGCCTAACTAGTTAATAATTTGGGTCGCTACAATCCTATCATATGTCCGGTCTAGAAGTTCAATTCCCCAAAATGCCCTTTTGGCAAAACCTAGTGACCTAAAGTCCAAATTAACCCTCTAACTAAGCTACTTATGCCTAGTTAATTATTTTGGTCACTACACAGGTAAATAGTCCAAATCCAAAGAGTCTCACTTGCATTCCCACAACACCCTTTCACCGCCTCCTCCTTCTCCTTCATCAGCCTTGGCTTGCAAGAAAGCGAGTGGCATAGAGATACTGGCCCAAAATACAATCAACTAGCATGAAAGACAATCATATGCTAATGGAAGATATCACAAAATGTTATGGATAGCAAAGAACCCAATTGAAAGAAAATAGAATTATAAGAACCTTCTTGGCCTTAGTTCTTCTTTCTAGAGCCATTGCTAGACCCACTCTTTCTCTCTCTCTCTTTGCCTTAAAAAAAATGAAGACTTTCTGCTCTATATATTTTGCAATTGCTAATCGATAAACACCAATACAAATACAAAATATCACCCTCCTTCGTTTTTATGCCACTCTAGGATAAGGCAGAAGCACAACCTAGGACAGGATGTAATCATGTTTAAGGCATGTATTGTGTATGTTTTGTTTTGTTTTGTTTTTGTTTTTGTTTTTGTTTTTTGTTTTTGTTTTTTGTTTTTTGGAGGTAATTACCTTTTGCCCCCATGAATTACAGTGCTTTAATACTTTCCCCCCATGAACTACCAACTATGACACTTGATCTCATCAAACTACTATCTTATGACACTTTTCCCTTCTGTTAGTCAAAGTAGTTAAAACTAGCAGTCAACGGTCATGTGACTTGCATGTGTCATTTAAAATTTTTTTACTTCCATTTTTGCCTTCACTTTAGATTTTTGGATTAGAGTTTGTGCGAGTATAAGTGTCATTTTATTGATATAAAGTGAGAGCAAAAATGGAAAGAAAAAAATTTAAAATAGTTGACCGTTATATTTAACCCATTTGATTGACGGAAGAGGGAAAGTGTCATAAGATGGTAGTTTGATGGGATCAAGTGTCATAGTTGATAGTTCATTGGGGAAAAGTGTCAATGCACTGTAATTCATGGGGGCAAAAGATAATTACCCTTCTTTTTTTTTTTTTTTTCTATGTTAATAAGGTAGTGTAGTCTTAAACAACAAGCAGGAACCAAGGGGAAGAGTAGCAATAGGTTCACTTTTATGTCACTATGGGAAAAGACAGAAGCACTCTCTAGGACTGGATGTGGTCACACGTTTTAAGCCATGTATTTTATTTTTTTATTTTTTTTCTATGTTAATAAGGTGGCCTAGTCTTAAACATTAAGAAAGAACAAAGGGGAAGAGTGGAAGGAATCTATTAGTGCATATATTTGGTTCAAATGAGTTAAAATAAGAAAGAGATACTATACTCCTTTTTAGTCTCTAATCTTAAATGCAATCTCTTCGGTGTGGCATCCAAAATCACCATTATATTTTGGATGAATTACTATGAAACGTTGAAATCAATGGTAATTATGAATACCACGTAATACCTCTCTTCAAAAAAACAAAAAAGAAATTCTTTGAATGTAAGTAATGAACAAATAGGTGCAAACAGTTTGGCAATCATGCCCCCATAATGGCATCAGCATATGATTGTCTTTCGTGTGAGCTAATTGTATTTTGGGCCAATATTTCTGTCACTTGGTTTCTTGCTAGCCATGGCTGAAGGAGGAGGAGGCGGTTATAGGGTGTTGTGGGAAAACATGTGGGACTCTTTGGATTTCAACGATTGATCTAAAGTGAAGAAAAATTGGGGAAGAATGTAGAAGATGGAAACAGGAGTGGTGGTGAAAAAGGAGGAGAAGCAGGAGGAGGTGGTGGTGAAATGGGTTGTGGGAAAACATATGGGACTCTTTGGATTTGGAAAATGAACCTATGAGTGAAGAAAAATTGAGGAAGAAGGTACAAGATGGAAAAGGAAGTGAGGGCAAAGAATAAAGAGTTACTACTCATGAAAATTTGATTTTTCTCTGTTGAAATATCTTATTTGCAATCCTATTTCCAATTTATTTATGTGAATTTACCATACATTGGTTGGGAATAGGATTGCAAATCTCCCATTCAATCTTTAATCCTAAATATGGTGATTTGGATGAATCATTATCGATTTTGAAATCATTTAAAATTTGGAATGCCAGTAACATGTCTCTTAGAAAAAAAAAACAAATAAAGAAATGCATGAATATGAGTAGCAGAACATATTGGTTCATATAATTTGGCTATCACACCTATTATATGGCATCGACACATGATTGTCTTTCATGCCAAAAATTATTTTTTGGACTAATATTTCTCTGTGACTTGCTTTCTTGCTAGCTATGGCTGGAGGAGGAGAATGAGTTTGTGAAAGGGTGTTGTGGAAAAATATGTTGGACTCTCGCTTTGGATATGGACGATTTACCTGAGAGTGAAGAAAAATTGGTGTAGAAGGTTGAAGATGGAAAAATGAGTGGGGGTAGAGCAGTAGGACGAGGAGACATCAGTGAAAGGTGTTGTTAGAAGACATGTGGGAATCTTTAGAATTGGAGAATCTGCTTGGGAGTGAAAAAAAATTGGGGAAGAAGGTACAAGATGGAAAAGTGAGTGGTAGTCATGCATAAAAAGTTTTTGTGCGTGGGAGTTTGATTTTTTTCAATGTCCAAATATCTAGTTTACAATCTTACTCCCAATCTATGTATGACAGAATCTACTATACATAAGTTTGGAATAGGATTGGAAATCTCTCTCTCAGTCTCTAATCCAAAATATTGTGATTTTGGATTAATTACTATGAAATTTTGAAATCAATGGTAATTTAAAAAGCAAAGTAACACATATCTTAAAAGAGGAACAAAACGAAAATCTTTGAATGTAAGTAATCGAACATATGAGTTCATATAGTTTGACAAGCACACCCCCATTAACAGCGTTGACATATGATTATCTTTTGTGCCAACATATTCTATTTTGGGCCAATATCTCTCTGTACCTTGCTTTCTTGCCAGCCATGGCTAGAGGAGGAGAATGAGTTTGTGAAAGGGTGTTGTGGAAAAACATGTTGGACTCTTTGGATTTGGACGATTCACCTAAGAGTGAAGAAAAAATTGGTGTAGAAGGTTGAAGATGGAAAAGTGGGTGGTGGTAGAGCGGTAGGGACGAGGGATGTCGGTGAAAGGGTGTTGTTAAAAGACAAGTGTGAATCTTTAGAATCAAAGAATCGAAATGGGAGTGAAGAAAAATTGGGGAGGAAGGTACAAGATGAAAAAAGTGATTGGTAGTGAAGCATAAAAGTTTTTGCTCATGGGAATTTGATTTTTTCGTTGTCCAAATATCTAGTTTGCAATCCAATTCCCAATCTATGTATGGTAGAATCTACTTCTACATAAGTTTTGGAATAGGATTGCAAATCTCTCTCAATCTCTAATGATTTTGGATTAATCACTATCAAAATTTGAAATCTATTGTAATTTAAAAGGCAAAGTAACACCTCTCTTAAAAAGGAAAAAAATGAAAATCTTGAATGCAAGTAACCGAACATATGAGTTCATATAGTTTGACACGCCCCATTAATAGCATCGACATATGATCATCTTTTGTGGCAACATATTGAATTTTGGGCCAATATCTCTTTGTGACTTGCTTTCGCCAACCGCCACGGTAGAATGAGGAGAATGAGGGATTGAAAGCGTGCTGTTGGGAAACATGTGGGACTCTTTGGATTTGGACAATTCATCGGACGTGAAAAAAAAATTGTGTAGAAGGTCAAAGATGGAAAAGTGAGTGGTGGTAAAGGATAAGGAGGAGGAGGCGGCAGTGAAAGGGTGTTGTAGTAAAACATTGTGATTCTTTGGAATTGGACAATTTACGTAGGAGTGAAGAAAAATTTGGAAAGAAGGTAGAAGATGGGAAAGGAAGTGGGGTTGAATAATAAAGAGTTCTTGCTCATGAAAATTTGACTTTTTCGCTGTTGAAATATCTTATTTGCAATCCTATTCCCAATTTATGTATGGCAGAATCTACCGTACATTGGTTGGGAATAGGATTGCAAATCTCCCAATCAATCCTTAATCCTAAATATGGTGATTTGGATGAATCACTATCAATTTTGAAATCATTTAAAATTTGGAATGCCACGTACACATCTCTTTGAAATATTAAAAAAAAAAACAGTTACAAAAGTCTTTGAATGTGAGTAAGAAGATATTGGTTCATATAGTCCAACTATCACACCCCATTAAGATTGACATATGATTATCTTTGTGCCAACATATTCTATTTTGGGCCAATATCTCTTTGTAACTTGCTTTCTTGCTAGCCATGGCTAGAGGAGGAGAATGAGTTTGTGAAAGGGTGTTGTGGAAAAACATGTTGGACTCTTTGGATTTGGACGATTCACCTAAGAGTGAAGAAAAATTAGTGTAGAAGGCTGAAGATGGAAAAGCGGGTGGTGGTAGAGCAGTAGGACGAGGGGATGTCGGTGAAAGGGTGTTGTTAAAAGACAAGTGGGAATCTTTGGAATTAGAGAATCGACTTGGGAGTGACGAAAAATTGGGGAAGAAGGTACAAGATGGAAAAGTGATTGGTAGTGAAGTATAAAAAGTTTTTGCGCATGGGAATTTGATTTTTTTCGCTGTCCAAATATCTAGTTTGCAATCCAATTCCCAATCTATGTATGGCAGAATTTACTTCTACATTAGTTTTGGAATATGATTGCAAATCTCTCTCTCAGTCTCTGATCCTAAATATTGTGATTTTGGATTAATCACTATCAAAATTTGAAATTAATGGTAATTTGGATGGCCATGTAACACCTCTCTTAAAAGAGGAAAAAAATAAAAATCTTTGAATGTAAGTAACCGAACATATGAGTTCATATAGTTTGACAAGCATGCCCCTATTAACGGCATCGACATATGATTATCTTTCATGCCGGCATATTATATTTTAGGCCAATATCTCTTTGTAACTTGCTTTCTTGCCAGCCATGGCAGGAGGAGGAGAATGAGTTTGTGAAAGGGTGTTGTGGAAAAACATGTTGGACTCTTTGGATTTGGACAATTCCCCTAAGAGTGAAGAAAAACTGGTGTAGAAGGTTGAAGATGGAAAAGTGTGTGGTGGTAGAGTAGTAGGATGAGGGGATGTCGGTGAAAGGGTGTTGTTAGAAGACATGTGGGAATCTTTGGAATTGGGAATCGATGTGGGAGTAAAGAAAAATTGGGGAAGAAGGTACAAGATGGAAAAGTGATTGGTAGTGAAGCATAAAAAGTTTTTGTGCATGTGAATTTGATTTTTTCGCTGTCCAAATATCTAGTTTGCAATCCAATTCTCAATCTATCTATGGCAGAATCTACTTCTACATAAGTTTTGGAATAGGATTGCAAATCTCTCTCTCAATCTCTAATGCTAAATATTGTGATTTTGGATTAATCACTATCAAAATTTGAAATCAATGGTAATTTAAAAAGCAAAGTAACACCTCTCTTAAAAGAGGAAAAAAACGAAAATCTTTGACTGCAAGTTACCGAACATATGAGTTCATATAGTTTGACAAGCATGCCCCCATTAATAGATTGACATATGATTATCTTTTGTGCCAACATATTTTATTTTGGGCCAATATCTCTCTGTGACTTTCTTTCTCACCAACCAGCCATGGTTGAATGAGGAGGATGAGTGGGTGAAAGCGTGTTGTTGGGAAACATGTGAGACTCTTTGGATTTGGACGATTCACTGGATAGTGAAGAAAAATTGGTGTAAGTGGTCGAAGATGGAAAAGTGAGTGGTGGTAAAGGATAAGGAGGAGGAGGTTGCGGTTAAAGGGTGTTGTCGAAAACATTGCAATTCTTTGGAATTGGACAATTTACCTAGGTGTGAAGAAAAATTGTGAAAGAAGGTACAAGATGGAAAAAGAAGTGGGGGCTGAAGAATAAAGAGTTCTTGCTCATTTAAATTTGAATTTTTTGCTGTTGAAATATCTTATTTACCATCCTATTCCCTTTTTATGTATGGCATAATCTACCATACATTGGTTGGAAATATGATTGCAAATCTCCCACTCAATCTTTAATCCTAAATATGGTGATTTGGATGAATCACTATCAATTTTTGAAATCATTTAAAATTTGGAATGCTACATAACACGTCTAAAAAAAAAAAAAAAACAAATACAAAAGTCTTTGAATGTGAGTAACAGAACATATTTGGCTCATATAGTTTGGCTATCACACCCCATTTGACGACATCGACATACGATTGTCTTTCGTGCTAGCAAATTACTTTTGGGGCTAATATTTCTTTGTTACTCATTTTCTTGCCTACCATGGCTGGAGGAGGGGAATGAGTTTAAGAAAGAGTGTTGTGGAAAAACATATTGGACTTTTTGGATTTGGACGATTCACCTAAGAGTGAAGAAAAATTGGTTTCGAAGGATGAAGATGGAAGAGTGATATGTGGTAGAGCAATAGGACGAGGAGACGTCGGTGAATGGGTGTTGTTAGAAGACATGTGGGAATCTTTGGAATTGGAGAATTGACCTGGGAGTGAAGAAAAATTGGGGAAGAATGTACAAGATGGAAAAGTGATTGGCAGTGAAGCATAAAAAGTTTATGCATACGGGAATTTGATTTTTTTCATTGTTCAAATATCTAGTTTGCAATCTTATTCCCATTCTATGTATGGCTGAATTTACTATTCATAAGTTTGGAATAGGATTGCAAATCTCTCTCTCAATCTTGAATCCTAAATATTGTGATTTTGGATTAATCACTATCAAATTTTGAAATCAATGGTAATTTAGAAAGCAACATAACACCTCTCTTAAAAGAGGAAAAAAAAGGAAAATATTTGAATATAATTAATCGAACATATGAGTTCATATAGTTTGACAAGCACGCCCCCATTAACGGCATCGACATATGATTATCTTTTGTGCCAACATATTGTATTTTGGGCCATTATCTCTCTGTAACTCGCATTCTTGCCAGTTATGGCTGGAGGAGGAGAATGATTCTGTGAAAGGTTGTTGTGGAAAAACATGTTGGACTCTTTCGATTTGGACGATTTACCTAAGAGTGAAGAAAAATTGGTGTAGAAGGTTAAAGATGGACGAGGGGATGTCGGGGTGTTGTTAGAAGACATGTGGGAATCTTTGGAATCGTAGAATCGACCTGGGAGTGAAGAAAAAATGGGGAAGAAGGTACAAGATGGAAAAGTGATTGGTAGTGAAGCATAAAAAGTTTTTGCACATGAGAATTTGATTTTTTCGCTATCCAAATATCTAGTTTGCAATCCAATTCCCAATCTATATATGGCAGAATCTACTATACATAAATTTTTGGAATTGGATTGCAAATGTTTCTCTCAGTCTCTAATGCTAAATATTGTGATTTTGGATTAATCACTATCAAAATTTGAAATCAATGGTAATTTAAAAAGCAATGTAACACCTCTCTTAAAAGAGGACAAAAACAGAAATCTTTAAATGTAAGTAACCGAGCATATGAGTTTGTATAGTTTGACAAGCACACCCTCATTAACGGCATCGACATATGATTATCTTTCGTGCTAGCCTATTGTATTTTTGGCCAATACCTCTCTGTAACTGGCTTTCTCGCCAACTGGACATTGTTGAATGAGGAGAATGAGGGGGCAAAGATGTAGAAGGACATTGATGTAGAAGGTCAAAGATGGAAAAGTTAATGGTGATGAAGGATAAGGAGGAGGCGGCGGCAATGAAAGGGTGGTGTTGTAAAACATTGCTACTCTTTGGAATTTGACAATTTACCTAGGAATGAAGAAAAACTGGGGAAGAAGATACAAGATGGAAAAGGAAGTAGGGTTGAAGACTAAATAGTTCTTGTACATGAAAATTTGGTTTTTTCGTTGTTCAAATATCTTATTTGCAATCCTATTCCCAATTTATTTATGAGAATCTACCATACATTGGTTGGGAATAGGATTTCAAATCTCCCACTCAATCAGTAATCCTATATATGGTGATTTGGATGAATCACTATCAATTTTTGAAATCAATTGAAATTTGGAATGCCACGTAACAAGTCTCTTAAAAAAAGAATGGAAAAAAAAATACAAGAGTTGATCCGTCATTGTTTAGAAGGACAGTAGTAGACATTGTAGCGTTTCTCTTTTTTTTAAAACAATGGTCACCTTAGCTTAGAGTGACCCCGAAGACGGCATTAGATATTGTAACATTTCTCTAAGAAAAAACAAACTAGGAATTAGAAATAATATATAGTTAATTACACAAATGAACTTTTAATTTTTATGTTCATCAATTTGTTTCCTAAAATTCTATGACAAAAGTTACTGATTACTATCAATGTATATATAATGTATACTTGACCACGAAAAAGAAGAAGAAGAAAAACAGTATTTGCTTGTTTTCTTTAGGGCAACCTTGTATTTTGTAAGACATTTCAAATTGGAAGAAACTAGTGACCGGCTCCAAGAAGGCAACCGCTCGAGCCAATACGCCATGTTGTGCTTCACCTTCTCATAGAAAGAATATGTATTGAGCCATCGAGGTGATTAGAACTAAAAATCCTTTGATAAAACTCTTCTTGCTTCAACCTTGCATCGTTCAAGATGGCCGCGAAGATGACAAAGATGATCAAAAGGGTTATAGTCTTTCTGGAATTCATCATAAGCTGGAATGGATGAAACTTTTGCTGGAAATAAGATGTACGGGAGAGGTTTCATTATATATTTGACTCTTGAAGGAGAGGTTTTGAGTATTTGTGAATGTGTACAACAAAGTATTAACAAGTGAAGGTATTTATAGTGTTAAGGGTTTGGTACCCGAGTTTTGGACTCATCAGGTGTTGGTGGGCACTGATGTCTTCCATGTTAATTTGCATTATGCGCTCCAAGGTATGAATGGGTCAACGGCTAGCTATAACGTTTGAACAGTTTGATAGTTAATTAGAATGGCATTGCTAGTGGCATGAATTTCAAAATGAAAGACAAGAAGATGGAAGCAGTGACAGCACATGCAAGAAGAGACCCTAAGCTTCAAATTCAATCTTTACAGCTTCCCTCAAATTAAAAGTAAGATAATTGATTTAAGATGAGCTTAAATCATGCTAAGCATGTTAACTAAAGGAGATCGATACTTTTTTAAACATGATTTTAACATGACACTTTTTAACATGATTTATAAAAATTATAAACTAATAAGAACTTAAAAAAAAAAAAGGAATAGTGTGTGGTTCCACCACCCACCATTAGTCAAATTGGGGGTGGCACATGCAACCAACCCCAACAAATTCATTCCAGGTTGTTAGTTTTTGTGTTGGTTAATTCGGTGATCAAAACAGACGTTTCAAAGCACCAAGACACATCTCAAATGCAAGGCCGTCCAGACGCAAAAAACCAAGAGCAAATTTTCATCCTCAACAGGTTGTCTGATCAAGTTGCTAGGCTGTCCAAACAGAATTTCCAGCAAGTCGCTGATTCCGTTTTCGAGTTGTCATGTGGATGGGCACTTCTCCCGTCCGGACACCACACGTCAGATATTGCTTTTAAACGTGTGTAAAGTGTGTGATGTGTCTAGAGTTTTAGGGACTCATATATATTCATCTCTATTGTTAGAGAGATGAACGAAATTCTGCACTAGGCTTCGTGAGAGGCTGTGCTTAGAGAGAACATCTATGGTGAGCCTAATCGTTTCTCTTAGGATTATTGTTAATTTCATTGTATGTTTCATTGAGAAGTCTATCAGAAGGGTCTAATAAAGAAGAATCACGTTGAAGAAGATTGTGAGTAAAGAGAAGAGTTAGAGGCTTGTCGATCTTACAGAGTCAAGGTCTTGTATCGAGTTGTAAGTATTCCGAGTGTCTGTAATCTTTGAACATTTTTCTGATAGTGATTTTCTAGGTCTGCCCCGGAGATTTTACTTTTATAACATTTTCTAAAAGTTTCATTTTTGCCACCAAAATCCTTGTGCTTTGATTTTACATAATTTAGTGATTGTATGCTTATAGTTAAATATCTGTTAATTCCGCATATTATGTGATATTTACCTTAAAAAACGATTTTCAAGGAGAAACAAAAAATATGAAAAGTATATTGGCTCGAAAGGTATAAAAAGTAACTTAAACTAAGATATGAGAATTATAGATAATAGAAAGAACGGCTTATCATCGTATTAGAATAAATTAATGAATCTTATTTTCCATTTACAATTGTTCGGTCACTTCGGTATATATATATATATATATATATAGCGAAAGCGACATTATATCTCGAGCAATGAATAAAAAGAAGAACAAAAATCTGTCTATAAAAACTTTTACAACTTGAATAAATTAGTGACCGTCTCCAGGGCTGGGTCCGGACGGCAATCTTTCGAGCCAATACGCCATGCTGTGCTTGGCCCTCTCATAGATGGAGGAATATGTCTCCAGGTTATTTGCACTGGAAAAATCTTCAGATAGCACTCTGGCTGCTTCAACCCTGGCATGGCTCAAGATGGCCACGGAGATGAGAAAGATGATCAGAAGAGTGCTCGTCTTTCTGAAATTCATCTTGGATCGGAAGAAATTGCTGGAATAGTGTATGAACTTAATCGATATCTGGTGAAAATAAGAGCTTTTGATGGTGCTTAATTGTGGAAGTGAATGGCGACGAATGAATAAACGAAGGGATTTATATATAGTGACAGAGTTTTGAACCGGCACTGGGGATTTCATGGGGTTTTGAGGCTTACGTGTTGACTAACAAGTTTTGAAATGATCGAGGGAATTGGTTTTGGTGGGTAAAGTTCACATGCATGGGCTTCCCACCTCCCGAGTATGAATGTTTCAACGGCTGAATCGTTTGCCATGACTGTAATTTACTAAAATGGCCTTGTTCATCACAAGAAGTCAATATAGGTGGAGAGCAACCATTCGTCAATCTACTTAGCACTAAACCTGGTAGAACCGGGTCAGTGTAAAACTGAAATATGATCTGGCCGGTCGTCTTGTTCATTCAGTCCAAAGTTTGCCAATTTTGAATAGATCGCTTGTCATCTAATTCATCTATCTTGACTGAAAACAAGAAATTTGTTTGAGAAAACCACCCAATGATACGTTTTAAATTTATCTAAAATAATTTTCATTTTTTTTTTAAGATTTAAATTTTAAAATTAAATTAAAAAAATTAATATTTTAATAAGGATAAAACGGTGAGTTTAACCCTAGTTAGTGGCAGCTATCAAAAAATTGACGACAGATAGTTTATTTTCATTTTCATGGATTCAGGGAGTAAATATTCAAAAAAAAAAAAAAAAAACTTAGGAAATTTTTAATTTTAGAATATTGACTCATAGAGTTATTATACATGTTTTCTAATAATAATAATAGTAAATTATAAAATTATATATATATATATATATATATAAAAGGGAAGAAAAAGAAAAAAGAAGGTCGGGGTAGGAAGGCTAGCTCTTGCACGATCACCTACCGCGTGGAACCATACTCGCTGCGACTTCACTTAGGACGCCTATTCCCTCGGTCGGTTGCACGTCGGTGCACTCTAAAACATTGGCCAGGGCACACACCGACAACCATTCTTATGATAACATATAAAACAATGTTCAGTTGAGTTGAATTTAGGAGTAATTCTATTTGAGCTTTGCACGACATAATCATATTTTTATTTTTATTTTTTGTTGATTCAAGTGTCGGTAAACCTTTTTTTTTTTTTTTAATATTTAGTTATTATTAAATATTTACAAGTTAAGCTTTTCGGCTGCCTCTAGCGTCAAACATATTTTTTTTATTTTTTTATTTTTTTAAATTGAATAAGAAAGAGGTTAAAGGGAGAAGTGCTTGCTAAATTTAAAATTGAGAATAATTTATCATAAATTAATTAAATTATATATCACATTCACTGACCTTCATGCATCACTAATCAGAAATTGGTATCAGCAAAACTATATAAAACTGAAATAGCATTTTAGGACATTAACACCAAATTTAAGATGACCAAATCTCTTTATGGTCATATCATTCTTAAAGGATTAATTTTTTACCCTTAGGTTTTAGTTTTGAATCCAGAAACAAGTTTTAAGACATTAGTACCAAATTTATGATGACCTAATCTCTTTAGGGTTATATTATCCTTAAAAGGTTAAGCTTTCCCCCTTAGGTTTTAGTTTTGAATCTAGAAATGAGTTTTGAAGTATTATAACCCAAATATTAGCTCATGAAAATTTAGCTAATATTACTCAAATATCTTAAAATACAATTCAAAACATTTCATCAAACATATAGAATGCAAAAAACATAAAAAATCTGTTTTTTAAAAAATAAAATAAAATTGGCTTTGGTCTCAAAAAAATAAAAAATAAAAAATAAAAAAAGTGGGCATACGCTAGGCTGCCGCAACATGGCAGCTGCGTAGCAGGGTTTAATATTTACATGTTTAAATACCAACATGGTTAAGAAAATTTTAGTAAATATTTTTAATTATTAAAACCATTAACGAAAAAGGAAAAAGGCGGAAATATATTGTCGGAGATACACTCATGATCTTTAATTTCTGGCCTTGGGATTTCGTGGACTTTTATTGCTTACTTGTTGACCAAGGAGCTGAGAGACGAGGAAAAACAGCGGTGCCTTGTTGTATCGTTAAAACCTTTGATTGGTGGGTGTAATTAAATTGAGTCTCAATTAAGCTTGGAAAGTTTGAATAGAGTTGAGATTAGATATCAATACTCCTGTTATTGTTTGACTCTCATAGATACAAATTAAGAAATTGTTTAAGAATTCACCGAATTAAGAGAATTTTTGAATTGACTCGCTCTTCATGATCAATTTCTTCTTCTTACTTTTGAATGGAATGTGCCCAAAACACGATAATATTGTTTAAAGGAAACAACCGATATCCATGTTAGAAATGGGTCTTGGGCCTAACTCAACTTAAAAACTAACTCAAGAGTTGAGGTTTTCCCTCACCCTTATAAATTGCTCATCTCCTTAATACCCAAGTAATGTGGGACTTCCAACATGCTCCCTCACGTGTGGTGGGAGGACATCCAAGCCAACACGTGCAGCAAATGGGAGACAGTGGACCACATCCAATTGAGCCAAGCTCTGATACCATGTTAGGGTCTTGGGCCTAACTCAACCTAAAAGCTAGTTCAAGAGTTGAGGTTTCTTCTCACCCTTATAAATGATTCATCTCCTTAATACCCAAGCAATGTGAGACTTCCAACAATCCAAACACCTGCGAATTGTTAATGATCATAATTAATGTCATTGGACGTTGAAACATGTAATTGGTCTTTGGTCTCTACTACTATTTGTAAGATTCTGATGTTATGAGAGTAGAATTCTACAACGGAGGCTACTTGAAGCATGTATTTTATGAAGCACTTGAGGTATTTGAAGTTATCTTCTCTCTACCTTATCCTAGAGTGAGTATTTTAATAAATGTTTTAGAGTAATATTAATTAATTACATAAGGAGCAAGACTTCGCTAGTTTCAATTGTTATCCATTAGTTAGTAGTTTCCTTTGTATCTTTATTTAAGGACGTTCAATCAATAAAGAAGAAACCAGAAAATTAATCCCAAATTTTGTATTTGAAAAAGCTTTTTGGTTTTTTCAAAATCTAGAAGGTCTAGAGGTTCCATCATAATCTAAGGTCTAGGTTCTCTTCAGAACCTCAATTCTATCCCCATTACAATGTTCGCAAAATAAATAAATAAATAATAAAAAAAATAAAATAAGAAGAAGATTGTGGGGAAGGCTCTTACAAAAACCCCTATGGTGTTAAAACTATTTGCTCGGCGTGTTGCACTTTACTTGTGATAACATATGATTAGTCAAATTTTCCTAATCATTCTAAATCAACAATATTAATAGGAAAAAGTAATATTATATATTATAGTACAAATAATTTATTCTATATTTGTTTAGCAATGTTAACTTGACACTTCAAATCAATTATTAATTAATTATTATTATTATAGTCAGTGTTTTCTTCTTCTTCTTCTGGAAGCTTGGTGGATATGGAGTTATCAGCTGCTTTGGCCATTTGGCTACCTCAACAGGAGGAGGTCCCAGGTCTTTGAGGCTGAATTGGCTAGCTTACAGCTTGCTCTAGAGAATCAGGAGCTAAGTCTTGAGGAACTCTCTAATCAAGTGGCCGAGTTGATGGCTGAGGTGGAAATGAAAAACTGCCAGCTTGCATTGAAGGACCATCAACTTCATTTGCAGGGAACACCGTCTAGAGGATCTAAAGCCCAACTAGGTAGTGCTCAGGAGGATAGGAGAAGCTATACTAGCGCCAATTATTCCATGACACGCTTATTCCATAAAGAGGAGGAGAAAGAACCACTTGTGGAAGGCCAGGGCACTGGAAAGGCATCCTCCTCCTAATTAGGAGTAATTGCCCATAATGCATGCCGAGACAAAGACTGTTGAGTACTAGATCAAATCCAGAGGCAAAGTCTGCCTAATTAGAGACAGTACTCTGTCCGATTCTAGCAGGTTAAATTTTTTGTAACAGGCCCGAATTTTGAATGAAATTTGTTTTCCTAAATGCTTACTCTTTCTAAAATATGTTTGACTCTGTGTTGTTTGAGATCTGAGGATGTTGTTCAACTCTACCGATATTGAAACGTTCTTTGATATTTGAGTCCGTTTTGACAACCAATGAAGGTTTTGCGGTTGAATTTGTGTTACCAATTTGGGATGGTTATTAACCCCCTGGGCAATTGAATCCTTTTTTGTTTAGGGTTTCCTCCCTAGCTATCTTTTTTCGCACCATGCTCAGAATGGTTTACAATCGAATTGCTTGCCATTTTATTCTGAAGGCATGAGGAATCATATCGCAGACTACTAATTTTCAAAGAAAACTTTTGATATTTCCCATGGTTATAGTAGCTAGGCATCGGCTTCTGCCCATTTCGTTAACTAATCCATAACTACTGCCACAAATTTGAAGCTTCCTTTCCCGGTTGGCAAGGGTCTCACAATGTCTACCCCATTCTGCAAAAGGGTCGATGCGAATGTCAGGCTCAATTCTTCGGAGGACTTGTGATAACCTTGCTAAACCATTGGCATTTGTCGTAGTGCTTCACCGTGTTGCTTGAATCTTTATCCATTCTAGGTCAATGGTACCTTGCTCGGATTGCCTTGTGAGCTAGCATTCTTCCTCCCAAATGGCTACAATGAGACACTTTCATGAATTTCCTTCAATATATACTTGGCTTCTAATTCAAGAGACACTTTAGCAATGGGAGGTGTATCCTCTTTGATAAAGAGTATTATCAACCATGGTGTACGGGTAGCTCTTGTAGTGACCCAAAATTAACTAGGCATAAGTAGATTAGTTAAAGGGTTAACTTGGACCTTGGGTCACTATGATCTGCCAGAAGGGCATTTTGAAGTGGACTTCTAGACCGAAGTACACTACCGTGGACGTCACGCTCTTGTCTTTTAGTGTGGCGTAGGTTATGGATGTACGCTCTTGTCTTTTAGTGCGGACATACGTTACTTTTTGGTGGACGTATGCTAGAGGACCATCTGACATATGCTGACAGATAGTACGCTGTACTCTGTGAATATTACAACGGACATACGCCAAAAGTCCTGGACGTACGCTACTTTTTGGAATACCCTCTAGGTAATACCTAGACATGTGAAATAGCCTTTAGACCGCTGTGGAAAGGTACCAGACATATGCCTTAAGGACCGGACGTCTGCTACTATTTGGCCCTATAAATACCCCCTCACCCATTTCACACCGAATCCACCCCTCAACCCCTCTCTACGCCCCTAGGCTGCCAATAGGCCGTTTTGTGAGTGTTTGTGAGGTTTTGTGAGTGTTTCGGTGCAGTTGGAGAAAGAACTCTTGAGGTTTTGCTTCAAGGAGGTAACGCTTGATTTTCTTAGCTTTTTAATACGTCGTTATACTGCTCGATTATAGTTCTATGTTGATAGTTGTAGTTGTTAGCTTAGTTATACTTTAATCTTGTTTAGGCTAGCGTTTTGATAGCTTAGCATTGTTGTCTTTGCATGGAAGTTTCTATCTGTGTTAGGAGGCCTTAGGAAGCGTTTGTTAGCCTTAGGAGTCGGAGAATAGGCAGACAGTGAAGAGAAAATGAGATTCTCCCTAAAAGACGTCGGAGCGGATGAATGATCTCGTGATCAGACGTACGGCCCTTCGTGTCACAGTGGATGTATGGACCCGAGCCCGGACATATGCTTAGTGTGTGACAGGAAAACCCTATTTTCATCAGCCGTCCCATAGCTCCTGTTTACTTGTTGTAGAATTGTTTTAGTAGAAATAGAACTGATAATAGGTATTTTTTTAGTATCCGAGGTTATGGAGCCTCAAGGGAATTACGTGGGGGAGCTTTATGGCATAGGTGAGTACAAACTCACATGGATACTTTATTGTTACTTTTCCTGCATTGCACATATTTTATATATGTCAAACATGCATATTTTGCAACTCTCATGAAATACATTTTGGAATTACGGGTAACTCTCTTTTGTAAAAACGTATGTCTGTTAACAAACTAATAATGAAACTTGTAAAACCGTTTATGTAAAAGACTGATAAGACTAATTGCATCGTATGACATGGTACACTGGTATGAGTGGTATAATGGCCATGAGTTTATTATACGGGTTAACTTTATGGTTAATGTGTGTGTGTGGGGGGGCTTTGGATCCAATGATTCATGACCAATGATGCGATCATTCCCAATAGATGGTCACTATAGACTGACGTCATTAGTGATGTGGGCCACCAAGGTTGAACTTGGTCGTCGCTAGTGTTACGTCAAAGATGTGTTGTGCAATGGTGGCAGGCATTATACTATAGGCCCCTCGGGACAGCGTCAACCCTGCTAAGAAGGGGTAATATCTGGGTATACCATATTATTGAACTATTCTACTCATAATTATAAGCATATATTATATTATATATATATATCACCTACACGATAATTGTCATCTCATAATGTTTTGTGTTTAATAAATAAAAAATCCACAAATTAATGATAGGTACGTCATGTTTCTACTCACTAAGTCGTCGGACTTATCCTTGTATTATTCCTTTTTCTCCATATGCGATTATCTTATAGATAGTGGATACCGTGAAACATCGGTTCTTGTGGAGGATTCGATCAGGAGATGCTTGAGGACTTATGCAAGCTTAAGCGGGTATTCATGGTAATTACTTTTGAGTTAAGTTGTAAACATTAGGCTTGATGCATGCTTGTTTGCATATTAAGGTTTAACATGGATCCTTGTATCGATGTATATAGTATGATTTACGTTGCTTTGATGATCTTTGGTTAGATGCTCTAGTTATACTGATTAATGTTTATAGTACTTTATTACTTCCGCTGCTTAGTATCCTCTGTTTTTTAGGAGTAGAGGTCCCGAAGGTCTTATTTGGAGTGGAACATGGTTGAGAGACGAACAATAAAATTAATTACTAGTTAATTAATTCTCGGGGCGTTATAGTTGGTATCAGTGCAGTTACTCTTGAGACCATAGGAATGGATATATTAGGAGTTAGATATGGATTCATTAGAGCTTTTTGCTTAGCGGAATATAGGACATGATCTATAAGGTGTTAGGAAATGATCTACCAGAGCATATGTAATACCACGATAAAAATCCACCTTTTATTAGAAGGAATTTTCTCCATAGGAGCTATTAACAGAGGTTTTCAATGAAGGTGTTTCTGGAACCTAAAACCCTTATCGCCAACCTAATCACACTTTAAACCCTTAGAAAGATAGAGGCCAAACATTGATTCTCAGGGTAACATTACTCAAAACAAAGTATGAGAATTATAAATGAAAAGAATGGTTTATCATCATATTTGAATATATAAATGAATCTTATTTTCCATTTACAATTGTTCGGTATAATCCATATATGTAAGCTACATTATATCTCATGTAACGAAAAAAAACAGAAGATTTGTCTATGCTTGGGTAACCCTGCTAGAAAAACTTTTATAACTTGAATAAACTAGTGACCGTCTCCAGGGCTGGGTCCAGACGGCAACCTTTCTAGCCAATACGCCATGCTGTGCTTGGCCCTCTCATAGATGGAAGAATATGTATCAAGGTTATTTGCATAAAACTCTTCTGACTGCTTCAACCCTGGCATGGCTCAAGATGGTCACATAGATGAAAAGATGATCAAAAGGGTGCCCGTCTTTCTGAAATTCATCTTGGATGGAAAGAACTTGCTGGAATGTATGATCTTAATCGATCTCTGCTATAAATAAGATCGAGCTTTGATGAGTGCTTGTGGAAGTGAATGACAACGTATGAATAAGCGTAGGGATTTATATAGTGACACAGTTTTGAACCGGCACTGGGGATTTCGTGGGGTTTAGGCTTACGTGTTGACCAACAAGTTTTGAATTGATCGAGGACTTGGTTTTGGTGGGTAAAGTTCATATACATGGGTTCTCTACCTCCGAGTTTGAATGTTTCAACGGCTGAATCGTTTGCCATGATTGTAATTTACTAAAATGGCCTTGTGAATCACAAGAAGTCAATATAGGTGGAGAGCAACCATTCGTCAATCTACTTAACACTAAACCGGGTAAAACCGGGTCAATGTAAAACTGAAATTTGATCTGGCCGGTCGTCTTGTTCATTCAGTCCAAAGTTTGCCAATTTTGAATAGATCGCTTGTCATCTAATTCCTCGATCTTCACATAAAACAAGAAATTTGTTTGAGAAAACCACCAAATGATACGTTTTTGGGTTAAGTACTTTATTAATCCTTAGAGTTTGAAATTTTTTTTTTTCTTTTCTAGGGTTTGAAAAGTGACAAAATTAATCATTGTAGTATTGAAAAGTGAGTTAATCATTTAGTTAGTTGACCGTTAGTTGATTTAACGAACTGACATGTGTACCAATTAAAAATTGACATGTGGTCACCTAATTAAATTTTTTTTTTTTTTTTAAATATCTTTAAAAAAAAATAAAAGAAAATAAAAGGAAAAAAAAACTTAGTGTGGCCCCTTGGACAAGGGGTGGCCTGGCCACACACACACTGACAACAAATACAATCTCGCAGTTTGTACCATTCTTATGATAACACATAAAAATGTTCAGTTTGGATTTTTTTTTTTTTTTTTCCTAAGCAAATGGGGAAAAGGGAGTAATTCTATCCGGATTTAAGCTTTGCATGACATAATCATATTTTTATTTTTATTTTTTGTTGATTTTGATTTATTAACTAAATATTTACATGTTTAAATCCAACATGGTTAAAAAAGAATAGTAAATATTTTTAATTATTAAAACCATTAAGGGTCCGTTTGGAAGTACGTTTTTAAAAAAATAATCTACATTTTTAAATCAATCCTAATTTTGGAGTGTTTGGGATTGTGATTTTAAAAACGTAAATGTTAAAGTCGTAAAAAAATGCCATTTTAATAAGCTGACTATATGATGCTTATTTGAAAAAGTGCAATTTTAAACAAAAATCATGATTTTGCTTGAAAAAATATTTAGGGCAATATTTACATATTTGGTCTAAAATCGCAATTATATGCTAATTTTACCCAAACACTCAATTGATAAAAAAAAAAAAACTTTTTAACATATATTTATCAAACGCCCGTGTGATTTTAAAAAATAGTGATTTCAAAAACACAATTTTTAAAAACCCAATTTTCAAAATCACACTTATTAAAATTGTACTTTCAAACAGGCCCTAACGAAAAAGGAAAAACGCGGAAACATATTGTCGGAGTATACTCATGATCTTTAATTTCTGGCCTTGGGATTTCGTGGACTTTTATTGCTTACGTGTTGAGCAAGGAGTTTTAGCTGAAAGACGAGGAAAAACAGTGGTGCCTTGTTGTATCGTTAAAACCTTTGATTGTGAGTGTAATTAAATTTAGTCTCAAGCTTGGAAAGTTTGAATAGAGTTGAGATAAGATATCAATACTCCTGTTATTGTTTGACTCTCATATATACATATTAAGAAATTGTTTAAGAATTCACCGAATGAAGAGAATTTTTTAATTGACTCGCTCTTCATGATCGATTTCTTCTTCTTACTATTGAATGGACTGTACCAAAAACACGAGAATATTGTTTAAAGGAAACAACCGATATCGAGACACCCGAGGGATTGTTAACGATCATAATTAATGTCATTGGACGTTGAAACATGTAATTGGTCTTTGGTCTCTACTACTGTTTCTAAGATTCCCAATGTTATGGGAGTATAATCCTACAACGATTATTAGTTATTTCAAAGAGAAATGCTTGGATGCTTTCTCAAAACCATCTCTAGCTCCACCATCTCATGTGAGTGTGTTGACTTTTCAACACCACCAAAAAAAAAAAAATATTATGACAGAGATGGTTTGAAGATGGTTCAGAGAATGCATTCAAGCATTTCTCTATTTCAAAAGCTTAAATCTATAAGAAGAGGTAAATTTAATCATTAACTTTATTTTAATATTCCCTCACATGTAGGCCCAAATTTCCTTTTAATAGGTGAGACTTAACACGTGAATATTTAATTTATATGGGGGTGAATTGACGAGTCAAAGTTTCGATCCATGACCTTTGGCTGATACTATGTTAAATTATTAGTTATTCCAAAAGCTTAAAATTATAGGAAAATGTAAATTTAATCATTTAACTATTACTTTAACATTTTATGAAGCACTTGAAGTATTTGAAGTTATCTTGTCCCTACCTTATCCTAGAGTAGAGTATTTTAATAAATGTTTTAGAGTAATATTAATTAATTACATAAGGAGCTAGACTTCGCTAGTTTTAATTGTTATCCATTAGTTAGTAGTTTCCTTTGTATCTTTATTTAGGCCATTCAATCAATAAAGAAGAAATCAAAAAGTTAATCCCAAATTTTGTATTTGAAAAAGCTTTTGGGTTTTCTCAAAATCTAAAAGATTTAGAGGTTCCATCAGAATCTAAGGTCTAGGTTCTCTTCAGAACCTCAATTCTATCCCCATTACAATGTTTGCAAAATCAAAAAAAAAAAAAAAATAAAGAAGAAGAAGAAGAAGAAGAGAGATTGTGGGAAAGGCTCTTACAAAAACCCCTATGGTGTTAAAACCATTCGCTCGGAGTGTTGCACTCTACATATGATTAGTCAAATTTTCCGAATCATTCTAATCAACAATATTAATAGGAAAAAGTAATATTATATATTGTAGTATAAATAATTTATTCTACATTTGTTTAGCAATGTTAACTTGACACTTCAAATCAATTATTAATTAATTTTTATTTTTATTAAACAAAGATTAATTCAAAATGGTAACTCTACTTTAGTTCGTACTCTTTCTATAAAGTGGAATTACTAAGTTGGAATATGATTAAGTAAATAATAATGACTATTAAAACAGTTTTCGATTTAGTAAACTCCCGGGTGAAAATCATAACCCACTTCTCCTTCAATTTGCAAGATAGAACAAGGGTTAAGAGGACTCGCCGGGGATGTTTCTGGCGAATCCTCCTCCGATAGTAAAGTTAGCTTCTTTCTATAAGTTGTAGAGTATTTAGAGATAATATGTCATGTACATTTCTCCATTGATGTCTTTCTATCTTTATAGTATAGTCAGTAAATGTGATAACGATGACTGGGTGGAGGATCAGGGATCTGAGCGTAACTAACAAAAGAGTTGATGATTTGATCTTTCGTCTGTTATTAGCCAAGTATAAAGTCTGGATGACGTAATTCGTAATCATACACTTTGTGTAACAGTTATGGGCGTTAATGCTTTGTCCGCGAATGGGGTCTATAACTATTGTGGTAACAAATGTGTTCCATGTAATTGGCTCTTCATCTTTATGACTAGTAAATAGTTTGCTTCCGACTATATGTGTATCCTCCGTTATCGACTATCCAAGGATTATAATATAATATTCGGAGAATACCTGGAATAAGATGAGTAATTAATGAGCTCGATCTTTTGGGCAAGTTTTGGGCTTCTAACAACATCCAAGCCCATATTTCTATTCTTTCATGACCCATGCCCATGGGCTTGGGTCTTATATATAATAGTTGCCCCTCGAATTCCATCTTCCGAAAAATCCAAAAAATAAAATTTCCAAGTTTTGATTTCTTTAACTATGGAATCTATTGCGAGATTTTTGCACGTCCGGCAATCCACAGAAGTTGTTATCCTAGAGGTTATAGTTGTCCCTTGAATCCGACAACTGTTCATCTAGGATATCTGGTGATTTCACCCATTCTTTGATCATTTGAATTTTTTGTCCGTTATTCACAAATGCGCCACTACAGTTTTCACGTGTTTCTCGAGCGCGTATGTTTCTAGGAAAGGTGTCAAAAATTGATTGGTTACCCCACTACCCCTTTTGATGAAAGGAACTTCAAGGGCCATCTAGGTCCTGACATGGCTACGAGTTCATCATTCTTTTGCATTAAATGCTTCGTCGCTTCAACCAAGATCTTATCTTACAAATAGTCTTCTTCTCCTTTTTCTCACCGTTCATCGCATTGAATTCCTTCTTCTTTGCATCCTTCAAAATTTTCAATGCTTTCACCTCTAGTTCTTGTAATCATGTCATCTTCCGACCGACCCCAACCTTTGAACGGAGAGCTTTCTGGTGGCTATTTTCCAGAAGGCCCTCTGATTCGTAAGAGGGGGGCTTCTTTTTCAAAGGTCCGCCCTTACATAGAAGCACCACTCTCCAATGTTAGGCCTTCTCCATGCTGGGATTTTCCTCGTCTGTAAAGGTTTTGTTTCACGTCGACCTACGAAAAGGTACTCCGACACAATTATGAAATTCCTTCTTTAGTACGACTTCACTTACCCAAAGATTCCACTTGGATGGTTGATGGTCCCGAGGATATATAGGTATATGAACGCTTGTTCCAAGCCAAGCTTTGCCTACCGTTCTCTCCCAACATTAGGGAATCGCTATCTCATTTAGGAGTGGTCCCAAGGTTGTTGATGCCCAATGGGTGGCTACCTTTTTGCTGTAGCCTATTGTCTTCCCTGGGAAGACGATGTCAATTCTGAAGTTTTTAACATATACAGTCCCCATTTTTGCCCTTCCACTGAGATGTTGACCTTTATGGTTCATGGAAATAACCAATTTATTGAACTCAGTTCCACCTATTTCAACAACAAGCATTGGTCAAAGCAGTTCTTCTACATCTTTGGTGATTGGGAAGCATCCCTCTCTGAGACCTTGTTGTTGGAGCACAATGTTCCCCAAGAATGGGGATCTACTCGAGAAAATTGCAAGTGTCTTTGACTGTTTCCTTTCTTTGGCTTATGAATCTTTTTTTCCTTTGATAGGGGAGGAGTAGCAAGGTCGGGTAGATCAAATGCTGGCTTTCTCTCTGCTTTTAGAGAATGGTCATTATTGCCATCGTTATCGATTTTGCTCTCCGAGAGCACCTAGGTTATCACATCCCTAACAATAAGGTTTTTTGGGACTGTCGAGGGAAACCAAAGAAATCGGTTCTATCGTCTGAAAAAGTGGTCTAGAAATCTCCTGCCCGGATCTATAGTAAGAAGACTCAAGCACACAAAATCAACACTCAATCGTACAAGCCTACCACCACTAAGGCTTCTACTTCAAAAACCTATGCATCTAAGTCTTCCATGCGCCCCTAAGCTCATGGCGATGCTCCATCCATTTCCGCTGTCGAGGCTAACCCCCCAACATCGAAGAGAAAGGTGGATACGAGTAAGGGCCCACTAGAAGAGCCTTTAAAGAAGGCGAACACTGAGAGGTCCCAAGAGCTTCTAGGCTTAGTGACATCCACTAAGTCATATGTTGGTGCCATGACCTTTGAGGAGCTGCTATAGTGACCCAAATAACTAACTAAGCACGAGTAGCTTTGTTAAGGGATTAAATTTGGGCTTTGGGTCACTAAAACCACTTGAAGGGCAATTTGGATTGTAGCACAAACGTACGTTAGGTCAAGCGGACGTACGCTGCTATTTTTAGTACGGACATACGATAAGGAGCCACCAGACGTATGTTCTGCAAATAGTATTACAGACGTACGTAGGACCACCGGATGTACGCTACTTTTTAAAATATCCTCTGGTTAATACTTGAATGTACAAGACACCCTTTGGACAACTGTGCAAAAGTGTCGGACGTACACTAGGGTTGGGCAGACGTCCACTACTTTTTGAGGGGTTGGTAGAGCCCCTCAGCTATAAATACCCTCTACCTCCTTCATTTCTTCACGCTTCTCTTCACCCTAAGGCTGCTAGTAGATTATTTGTGAGTATTTGTGAGGTTTCGTGTGTGTTACGGTGCTGTCGGAGGAGGAACACTTAGGTTTCACTTCACGGTAACGCCGATTACCTAGCTTTTTATTATGTAGTTATCTTTGATCGATTGTTGTTTTGTGTAGCTAGTCGTAATTGTTAGATTAGTTATGCTTTAAATCTTGTTTAGGTTAGGGTTTTGTTAACTTAACATTGTTACGTTGCATGGAGGTTATATTATGAGTTAGGAGGCCTTAAGGAGTTTTTAATAGCCCTAGGAGTCGGACAATAGGTGGGATAGTGGAGAGAAAATGAGGCTCTTCCTAAAAACCTCGGAGCAGACTTACAATCTTGATATCGGACATACAGCCTGAAGTATCACAATGGACATACGGCCCCGAGCCTACGACAATCAAAGTGTGATAGGGAACTCCATTTTTTTACTAGCCCTCCCATAGCTCTTTTTTTCCTTACTCTAGAATTGTTTTAGTAGAAGTTGAACTAATAGAAGGTTTTCCACAGATTTGTAGAACCCGAATTAGTTGGATTACTCAGATACACTATTCGACCCAGGTGAGTTTTAACTCATATAATGCTCGATGTTATTTTTCATTGCACTGCATGTCTATTTTTTGTACCAAGAAAACATGCATATTTTGCAGCTCTCATTGTTTATACTTGATGTACATGAACTCTAACATTTTTGAGAAAACGTTGTGCTGAATATATTAATAAAGTGAGACTTATAAAAAGAACATGCATTTAAAATACAAACAAGATAATTTGCATCGTATGACATGGTACTCTGGTATGTGATACAATGGCCATAGGCTTATTATACATGTTAACTTTATGGTCAAATGTGTGAATTATATGGGCCTTGGATCCAATGGTTGTTCATGGTTGGCGCAGCCTTAACGGACGATCACTACATGATGGACATTATTGGGGGTTTGGGTCACTTGAGGTTGGACTCGATCATACTGCTAATGTTATGTACGGAAGCGTGCAATTGCTAGGGCACCTACATTATACTACAGCCCTGGGACAGCCTAACCTGCTTGAGAAAGGGTAATATCTTGGGTAGACCATCGCTGAACTATGACTGTTATTTTGTATCATATGTATATGCATATTATCTCTTATTCTCATAGTCTTAGTAAAGTCTTCCGCTACAGCTTTTTTGTTACAACGAGAAAGGTTAAAATCTATGAGTCATGTTCTGACAAGAACAGGGCCGAGAAGTGAACCATGGGAATAATTACTAGTGAATTGATTTGCCCATCGGGTTGTCATAGTCACGCACTCCATAGCTTCACCCGAGTTTCCACTTGAAAATGAGACAGACCCTTTGAGGGTTACCCCTGCGCATACGGCCCCAAGCCTTAGAAAAGATGATCATTGGTCCCAGAAAGGTTCACAAATGAGCTTTTGACTTCCATTCTTCAAGAATTGATCTTCCTTCTCTTCCTAGCGAGTTTGGGAATCAAGAGCCCGTGTATAGAGGGAAAACAGATAGGGGTCAATTCGGGAGGAACTCACCACTATTTAGATCGCTAGCTAAGGGTTTGAAAACGCATCCCTTAGCTATGGTTACCAAATTGCTGTCTGCCGACTATACTCGAGGAGAAGGAGAGCTACTCTCGAGATGTTTGTGGACAAGCTTAACCACCATCAATTTTCGTTACGCTCCATGATTTTCTATCCTTTTCTTTTTTTGACATCCTTTTCATCTCTCTTACATATTTCTCTTGTGCAGTCTTCGATTCTGTTGGCCAGTTGATACAATGATTTTCAGAAGGGTCTGCGAGAATATCCTTTTGAAATGGTTGATCTTTAGTAGTTGGTCCAGAATTTGAGTAACCAGAAGGAGGCTTTGGGTTATCAAAGAGTTGAGCACTTAGAATCTTCTAGTTCCGAAGTGGATAACCTTAACTTTTTTATTGCAGCAAAGGACCAAGAGCTTTTTGAGAGCATGCAGAAACATACAGAGCTTGAAGTTGCCAACACTCAACTGCAAGAACTTCTAGATGCTGCAACTCAAAAGAACCGAGAGCTTGTAAAGCATGCTAAGGAGGTAGATGCTAATGTTCATCATGCGAACGTAGAGCATTTCAAAGTCTTGGAGGATCTTCACCATGTCTAAACCTCAAAAAGGATTTTCACAAGCTTTCTGAGACTTTGGATGCTTAATTGTCTCAATCCAAGGAGAGCAGCGAGAAGGCCAAGGAATCTTTGGCAATTGTTACGGCAGAGCAAAAGGATTCTAAGGATAGATGCAACAAATTGCATTAGGGATATTGCTTTTGGAAAGCCAAAGCTATGCGATACCTTAAAGAGTTCTCGTTTGTCCCATGGCTCCAAGACTTGATTTGGGCTCAAGGCTTCTATTGGGGGTTCGAGAACTGTCGACATTTGACCATTAATTGAGACTAATATAGCATTGATCCGACCATAGTGTAATCTGATTTTTGAAGCTTTCTTCTAAAGCTATTGATGAGTTAGCTGAAGTTGGTAAGACTTTGCTCCCAGATGCTCCCAAAGCCAATGTTTACAGGTTTCATCCAAATGTGGATTTACCCCCTGAGCCCTCAGGCCCTAAAGTCCCTATTGATAGTGATGATGATGATTCTAAGGCTACTCCTACCACTGAGCTTACAATTAGGACCTCCTAGCTTTCATTCTTGTACGCTTTACTTTGTGTAAAGCTTATGTTTGAATGAATGAAAAAATATTTTGCCTTTGCCTCTTTTGACTCTGAATTTTCTGAAGTTATCTATTTTGGTTTTGTTTTGTTTTTGTGAAAATAGCATGTTTTGGGGTGATTGGTGACCATACCCCCAATGACTGAGCGTGACGACCCCGGTGAGCAAGTTAATTAACTAGTAGTTGATCTCACGGTGTGTCATCCTAGCCATGTCCCTCGCAACAAGACCTCCGGAAATTCACTTTCCTCATCGTAATGGAAAAACTACAACAAAAGACTTTACTAAGACTATAGGATTTAGAGACAATAAATAAAACATCACATAACAAATACCAGAGATAAAGTATTACGTCAACATAATATCATAAGTAGTCATTAAATGTACTGATCATCAGACCATCATCAAAAAAATGGATACAACCCAGAATAATAAAACATCAACATAGTTCACAAATGATCAATAGATCAAAGCCTAGACTTAAGCTTAAGAAGAACTAATGAAATCAAAATATCTATCATGTCATCACGAGCAGATCCTCCATCTTCCTACATAGCCCTAAGCTAAACGTGATCCATATCCTTAAAGATCACCCATATCAAGTCCTAAGCGACTACCCAAGTAATCTCCGACGGCATCTTTGTCTAGTGCAGTTAAACTACGTAATTATTCGTAATGATGGGGGAAAGACATAAATAAAAAGGGTAAGTATATGACTTAATGATTTTTAACGCAAATAATACCCATGCCAGTTTAGTAATGAACTCAGATGTTTAATAAGAAAAAGCAGTTCTATCATAACAGCTTACATTATACGTGATATATATATATATATTAGATGGTATATGCATATGATGTAAATAGCAGTCATAGTTCAACAGTATGGTCTACTCGAGATATTACCCCTTCTTAGTAGGGTTGGTGCTGTCCTAAGGGTCTTATAGTATAATGTCAGTGCCCCAACCATTGCACAACATACCGTACGGAACATTAGTGGCACGATCGAGTCTGACCTCAAGTGGCCCACACCAACTAATGACATTTGTCATACAGTGACCAAACTATTGGGTTTCACCAGGGTCATGAAACCAATGGATCCAAAGCCTCGTATAACACACACATTTGATTATAAAGCTAACATGTATTGTAAGCTCATGGCCATTACTATCGTACGTAGCAGTGTATCATGTCATACGATGCAAATTATCTTGTCTGTATTTTACATGCATATCATTTTATAAGTCTTACTTGGTTAATCATGTTCAGCACAATATTTATCTCAAAATGTCAGAGTTCATGTGCAATAAGTATAAATTGTAAGAGTTGTAAAATATATATGTTTTCTCGATATACAAAATAAATGTGCAGTACATGAAAAATAACAATGAGCATTATGTGAGTTAAAACTAACTTGGATCGATAAGCGTCTCTGAATACACCAAAAGATCTGAGTTCTCCAAATATATGAAAAACCTTTTATTAGTCCTAATTCCGCTAAAATGACTCTAAAGTAAGGAAAGCAAAAGAGCTATGGGACGGTTGATGAAAGTATGGTTTCAC
>CP054673.1:17335461-17337961 GCA_013348765.1 Carpinus viminea | reverse complement strand
TTGCATGCCTTGGTATGTGCCATGGCAAGCCTTGGTGGGTGCCATGGCATGCCAAAACGAGTCGACGCCGCACAAAATTTTTTTTGGCCCGTGCCATTTGCCCAAATTGTGTTTCTAAATTCATTGTAAGGTATTTGGAAGGTTTCCCAAGCTTGAAATCCAACTCCCGATCAATTTTCTATTTTTTATGATTTTTTAAAGTTTTTCTAATTAAAAAATAATAAAAAATAATCCGTTTGTCAAAAAATTATAAAACTTCTCCTACTTGAAGATATGATTTTTCTAAGCATGTGTGCAAAAAATCTCGTCAAAATTCCAAGTATTTCTTCAAAAAATGCCATTATGTTTCCTCGGACATGTTGATGTTTCCTCCTGACAGGTTGGATTTAGACTTAAGGGCTCTTTAGGGGGAGTGCAAGGCACCTCATGGCAGCACTGAGCCCCTCATAGCCATGCTCTCAGCGAGCCCTGCATGGCTATGTCAAGGTGTAGGCAGACCTCTGCAGCGGCGCGGGGGCAACGCCTTCCCACCGCCAGGCGGGCGGTGGTGGTGCGCGGCGGCCGGCGACATTTTCCGGCGACCGAAATTTCCGGAAAAAAATCGCGGCTATGCCACTCGTGGGTGCGTGTGTTCGGTTTCCTTGCTTCGGTTTGCTTTGGTTGGCCACATGGCGGTCGAGCCGACATGCTTGGTGGTTTCATTGACGACACGCCTGTGCACGCGGATGGTGTTAGTTTCACCCAGTGCTACGCATGGGCAAGTCGATGGGGCTGCTTGGGCTATGGCTTTGCTTCCATGGGGTTGAAACCCCCCCCCCAACCCTCCGGTTTGCTTGTTTTGTTGCTGGCCACATGGCGTTGAGCCGACATGCTTGGTGGTTTCATCGACGACACGCCTGTGCACGCGGATGGTGTTAGTTTCACCCAGTGCTACGCATGGGCAAGTTGATGGGGCTGCTTGGGCTATGGCTTTGCTTCCATGGGGTTGAACCCCCCCCCCCCCCCCTCCGGTTTGCTTGCTTTGGTTGGCCACATGGCGGTCGAGCCGACATGCTTGGTGGTTTCATTGACGACACGCCTGCGGCACGCCGGATGGTGTTAGTTTCACCCAGGCTACGATGGGCAAGTTGATGGGGCTGCTTGGGCTATGGCTTTGCTTCCATGGGGTTGAACCCCTTTCCCCTTCCTCCGGGTTTGCTTGCTTTGGTTGGCGCCATGGCGTCGAGCCTACACGCTTGGTGGTTGAAGTCAACGACACGCCTGCTACGCATGGGCAGGAGTTGATGGGGCTGCATGGGCTATATGGCTTTGCTTCCATGGGGTTGAACCCTTGAACCCCTTTCCCTTCCTCCGGGTTTGCTTGCTTTTGGTTGGCGCTTATGGCGGTCGAGCCTACATGCTTGGTGGTTGAAGTTGCTATACGCATAAGCAGGAGTTGATGGGGCTGTATGGGCTATATGGCTTTGCTTCCATGGGGTTGAACCCCCCTTCCCTTCCGGGTTTCCTTGCTTTGGTTGGCGCCATGGCGGTCGAGCCTACATGCTTGGTGGTTGAAGTCGCGACATGCCCGTGCTATGCATGGGCAGGAGTTGATGTGGCTGCTTGGGCTATGGCTTTGCTTCCATGGGGTTGAACCCTCCCCTTTCCTCCGGTTTGCTTGTCTTTGGTTGGCGCCATGGCGGTCGAGCCTACATGCTTGGTGGTTGAAGTCACGACACGCCTGTATACGATGGGCAGGAGTTGATGGGGCTGTATGGGCTATACGGCTTTGCTTCCATGGGGTTGAACCTCCTCCCCTTCCTCCGGTTTCTTGCTTTGGTTGGTGCCATGGTCGAGCCTACATGCTTGGTGGTTGAAGTCACGACACGCCTGCGGCTACGATGGGCAGAGTTGATGGGGCTGCTTGGCTATATGGCTTTGCTTCCATGGGGTTGAACCCCCTCCCCCTTCCCCGCCGGTTTCCTTGTTTTGGTTGGCGCCATGGCGGTCGAGCCTACATGCTTGGTGGTTGAAGTCACGACATGCTTGTGCTATGCATGGGTAGGAGTTGATGGGGCTGGGCTATAATATGGCTTTGCTTCCATGGGGTTGAACCCCTTGGTTTGCTTGTATGGCGGTCGAGCCTACATGCTTGGTGGTTGAAGTCACGCGACACGCCTGTGCTATAATGGGCAGGAGTTGATGGGGCTGCTTGGGCTATATGGCTTTGCTTCCATGGGGTTGAACCCTCGGTTTCTTCGCTCGCATGTGATACTTATTTTCATGCCCAAGGTCTCGGCTCGGCGGCCACACGATGCTTCCGCATGCTCAACTAGCTCTCGTGGCTGGTGGGGTTGTGGTTCGCTTTGGTGATGTTGTGGTTGAGTGTACGTGACGGCATGTGAGTGGTGGTAGGTTGTTCGGCTTGGCAGGTGCTCTGCCGTGGTTGCATCGAATCGTTGAGTGTGCTCCTCGTAACCTCGAGTTTCATTGATACCGGGGTTCGCTGGGTTCCTGTGTG
>CP054673.1:17322961-17327961 GCA_013348765.1 Carpinus viminea | reverse complement strand
TACTTGAAGATATGATTTTTCTAAGCATGTGTGCAAAAAATCTCGTCAAAATTCCAAGTATTTCTTCAAAAAATGCCATTATGTTTCCTCGGACATGTTGATGTTTCCTCCTGACAGGTTGGATTTAGACTTAAGGGCTCTTTAGGGGGGGAGTGCAAGGCACCTCATGGGCAGCACTCGGAGCCCCCCTCATAGCCATGCTCCTCAGCGAGCCCTGCATGGCTATGCCGAAGGTGTGTCTGTGAGACCCCCTTGGGCGGGGGCAACCTTCCCCGAGTGGCGGTGGTGGTCTTGGCGGCCGGCGACATTTTCGGCGACGAAATTTCGGAAAAAAATCGCGGCTATGCCACTCGTGGGTGCGTGTGTTCGGTTTCCTTGCTTCGGTTTGCTTTGGTTGGCCACATGGCGGTCGAGCCGACATGCTTGGTGGTTTCATTGACGACACGCCTGTGCACGCGGATGGTGTTAGTTTCACCCAGTGCTACGCATGGGCAAGTCGATGGGGCTGCTTGGGCTATGGCTTTGCTTCCATGGGGTTGAAACCCCCCTCCCCCCAACCCCCCCCCGGTTTGCTTGCTTTGGTTGGCCACATGGCGGTTGAGCCGACATGCTTGGTGGTTTCATCGACGACACGCGCTTTGTGCCGGATGGTGTTAGTTTCACCGATTACTACGGCAAGTTGATGGGGCTGCTTGGGCTATGGCTTTGCTTCCATGGGGTTGAACCCCCTCCCCCACCCCCTCGGTTTGCTTGCTTTGGTTGGCCACATGGCGGTCGAGCCGACATGCTTGGTGGTTTCATTGGCGACCGCGTGCCGCGGATGGTGTTAGTTTCACCCGATTGCTACGCATGGGCAAGTTGATGGGCTGCTTGGGCTATGGCTTTGCTTCCATGGGGTTGAACCCCCTTTCCCCTTCCTCCGGTTTGCTTGCTTTGGTTGGCGCCATGGCGGTCGAGCCTACTGCAGCAGTGGTTGAAGTCAGCGACACGCCTGTGCTACGCATGGGCAGGAGTTGATGGGGCTGCATGGGCTATATGGCTTTGCTTCCATGGGGTTGAACCCCCTTTCCCCTTCCCCCGGTTTGCTTGCTTTGGTTGGCGCCATGGCGGTCGAGCCTACATGCTTGGTGGTTGAAGTCGTGACACGCTGCTACGCATGGGCGGAGTTGATGGGGCTGCATGGGCTATATGGCTTTGCTTCCATGGGGTTGAACCCCCCCCCCCTTCCTTCGGTTTCCTTGCTTTGGTTGGCGCCATGGCGGTCGAGCCTACATGCTTGGTGGTTGAAGTCGTGACATGCACATGCTATGCATGGGCAGGAGTTGATGTGGCTGCTTGGGCTATGGCTTTGCTTCCATGGGGTTGAACCCCCCCTTCCCCTTTCCCCTCCGGTTTGCTTGCTTTGGTTGGCGCCATGGCGGTCGAGCCTACATGCTTGGTGGTTGAAGTCGGTGACACTTTGTGCTACGCATGGGCAGGAGTTGATGGGGGCTGCATGGGCTATACGGCTTTGCTTCCATGGGGTTGAACCCTCCTCCCCCTTCCCTCGGTTTCCTTGCTTTGGTTGGTGCCATGGCGGTCGAGCCTACATGCTTGGTGGTTGAAGTCAGCGACACGCCTGTGCTACGCATGGGCAGGAGTTGATGGGGCTGCTTGGGCTATATGGCTTTGCTTCCATGGGGTTGAACCCCCTTCGGTTTCCTTGCTTTGGTTGGCGCCATGGCGGTCGAGCCTACATGCTTGGTGGTTGAAGTCGTGACATGCTTGTGCTATGCATGGGTAGGAGTTGATGGGGCTGCTTGGGCTATAATATGGCTTTGCTTCCATGGGGTTGAACCCCCTTTGGTTTGCTTGCTTTGGTTGGCGCCATGGCGGTCGAGCCTACATGCTTGGTGGTTGAAGTCGACACGCTGTGCTACGCATGGGCGGGGAGTTGATGGGGGCTGGGCTATATGGCTTTGCTTCCATGGGGTTGAACCCTCGGTTTCCTTCGGCTCGCATGTGATACTTATTTTCATGCCCAGCGGTCTCGGCTCGGCGTCACACGATGCTTCCGCATGCTCAACTAGCTCTCGTGGCTGGTGGGGTTGTGGTTCGTTTGGTGATGTTGTGGTTGAGTGTACGTGGCGGCATGTGAGTGGTGGTAGGGTTGTTGGCTTGGCGAGCTCATGCCGTGTTGCATCGAGCTGTTGAGTGTGCTCCCCTCGGTGTAACCCTCGAGTTTCATTGATACCTCGGGGGTTCGTAGTTCTGTGTTGCATACCTTCGTTGACTGAATTCGTTCCTTTGTTGAGCAACTTTCGTGCCAGCCATTGTTTGGTGGTTGGCAGGACCTTGAACTTGCCTACGTGAAAGCATGCATACCACGCATTGTTGTGTGGTTGTCATGGATCATGTGGGCAATCTCGTGCTCTCGGATGCAGAAAGTTTTGTGGGCTAGGGGCCGTATGCCCTCTGTTTGCCCAAACCAAGTGTACACGCACGATTGTTGTGCTCGCCCTTGATCTTTAACCCCTTACGAGGGTGTCAAGGTCTTGTCTTGGTGCGGCATCGAGAAGGAATGCTACTGGTTGATCACGCGGTAGTCATATGCTTGTCTCAAAGATTAAGCCATGCATGTGTAAGTATGAACTAATTGATTTGTGAAAGCTGCGAATGGCTCATTAAATCGATTATAGTTTGTTTGATGGTATACGCTACTCGGATAACCGTAGTAATTCTAGAGCTATCGTGCAACAAACCCGACTTACGGAAGGGCGCATTTATTAGATAAAAGGTCGGCAGCACGCGTTGCTCGATGATTCATGATAACTCGACGGATCGCCGGCCATCGTGCGGCGGCGCATCATTCAAATTTCTGCCTATCAACTTTCGATGGTAGGATGAGGCCTACTATGGTGGTGACGGGTGGCGGAGAATTAGGGGTTCGATTCGGAGAGAGCACGAAAGCGGCTACCACATCCAAGGAAAGCAGCGGTAGCATAAATTACCCAATCGACACGGGAGGTAGTGACAATAAATAACAATACCGGGCTCTTATGAGTGCAGTGGTGGAATAATTACAATCTAAATCCTTAACGAGGATCCATTGGAGGCAAATCGGTGCCCGGCGGTGACCCAGTAATTCTCAATAAGCGTATATTTAAGTTGTTGCAGTTAAAAAGCTCGTAGTTGGATCTTGGGTTGGGCGGTCGGTCCGCCAGCCTGGTGTGCACCAGTCCGCTCGTCCCTTCTACGGCGTCGCTCCTGGTCTTAATTGGCGGGTCGTGCCTCCGGTCTTTATTACTTTGAAGAAATTAGAGTGCTCAAAGCAAGCCTCGCTCTGTATACATTAGCATGGGATAACATCATAGGATTTCGGTCCTATTGTGTTGGCCTTGAGGATCGGAGTAATGATTAACGAGGAGCGATCGGGGCATTCGTATTTCATAGTCGGTGAAATTCTTGGATTTATGAAAGGCGAACAAGCTGAAAGCATTGCCAAGGATGTTTTCATTAATCAGAAACGAAAGTTGGGGCTCGAGCGATCGGATACCGTCCTAGTCTCAACCATAAGCGATGCCGACCGAGGATCGGCGGATGTTACTTCGAGGACTCCGCACATATGAAATCAAAGTCTTTGGGTTCGGGGAGTATGGTCATAATTTGAAACTTAAAGGAATTGGCGGAAGGGCACCACGAGTGGAGCACTGCGGCAATTGACTCAACAGAAACTTACGAGGTCGGACATAAATGAGTTGTGGTGAGCTCTTTCTTGATTCTATGGGTGGTGGTGCATGGCGTTCTTAGTTGGTGGAAGCGATTTATGCAGTTAATTCCGTTAACGAGCGAGACCTCGGACTGTTAACTAGCTATGCGGAGGTGACCCTCATGCGGCCGACTTCTTAGAGGGACTATGGCGCTTAGGCCACGGAAGTTGAGGCAATAGATGCATGATGCCCTTAGATGTTACGGGCGCCGCAGCGCTTCTGCGATGTATTCAGCGAGTTTATAGCCTTGGCGGCGGGCCGGGTAATCTTTGAAATTTCATCGTGATGGGGATAGATCATTGCAATTGTTGGTCTTCAGCGAGGAATTCCTAATGTAGCGAGTCATCATTTCGCGTTGACTCGTCCACCCTTTGTACACACCGCGTCGCTCCTACCGATTGAATGGTCCGGTGAAGTGTTGGATCGCGGCGGCGTGGGCGGTTATTGCCGGCGGCGTCGCGAAGTCCGAACCTTATCATTTAGAGGAAGGAGAAATCGTAACAAGGTTTCCGTGGGTGAACTGCGGAAGGATCATTAGTCGAAACACGCGTGAGCGACCCGTGAACTTGTATAAACAACCCGGGGCAAGGCGATGTCGCCCGTGCCCTCGAGCGGCGAGAGACACTCGTGCCTTCTTGTCGAACAACGAACCCGGCGCGGTCGCGCCAAGGAACTTCAATTAAAAAGTGCCTCCGGTCGCCTCGGAAGCGGTGCGGCGTGTCGGGCGAATCTTGTACAAAACCACAGCGACTCTCGGCAGCGGATATCTCGGCTCTCGCGCCGATGAAGAGCGTGGCGAAATCGATACTTGGTGTGAATTGCGAATCCGCGAATCGCCAGTCTTTGAGCATAAGTTGCGCCCGAAGCCATCACGGTGAGAACGCGTCACTGGTGTCACGCGCCGTCGCCCCCAACCCCATCGCCTCTCAAGAGGCGAGGCGGTTTGTGGGGCGGACGGAACCTCCGTGAGCTTCCACTTGCGGTTGGCCTAAGCGAGTCCTAAGCGGCGCCCACGACAATCGGTGGTTGCCAAAACCCTCGTGTCCGTCGTGCGTGCCTCGTTGCTCATCTTGTGCTCTGTGACCCTGTAGTGTCGCGATTGCGACTCTTCAATCGACCCAGTCGGTAGGACTACCGCTGAATTTAAAGCATATCAATAAGCGGAGGAAAGAAACTTACAAGTTCCCTTAAGTAATGGCGGCGAACGGGATCTAAGCCCGGCTTGAGAATCAGGCGCCACTCGGCGTCGAA
>CP054673.1:17312961-17317961 GCA_013348765.1 Carpinus viminea | reverse complement strand
CTTGCTTCGGTTTGCTTTGGTTGGCCACATGGCGGTCGAGCCGACATGCTTGGTGGTTTCATTGACGACACGCCTGTGCACGCGGATGGTGTTAGTTTCACCCAGTGCTACGCATGGGCAAGTCGATGGGGCTGCTTGGGCTATGGCTTTGCTTCCATGGGGTTGAAACCCCCCTCCCCCCAACCCCCCCCCCGGTTTGCTTGCTTTGGTTGGCCACATGGCGGTTGAGCCGACATGCTTGGTGGTTTCATCGGCGACCGCTTTGCCTTGCGGATGGTGTTAGTTTCACCCAGTGCTACGCATGGGCAAGTTGATGGGGCTGCTTGGGCTATGGCTTTGCTTCCATGGGGTTGAACCCCCCCTCCCCCCCACCCCCCCTCCGGTTTGCTTGCTTTGGTTGGCCACATGGCGGTCGAGCCGACATGCTTGGTGGTTTCATTGACGACACGCCTGTGCACGCGGATGGTGTTAGTTTCACCCAGTGCTACGCATGGGCAAGTTGATGGGGCTGCTTGGGCTATGGCTTTGCTTCCATGGGGTTGAACCCCCTTTCCCCTTCCTCCGGTTTGCTTGCTTTGGTTGGCGCCATGGCGGTCGAGCCTACTGCAGCTTGGTGGTTGAAGTCAGCGACACGCTGTGCTACGCATGGGCAGGAGTTGATGGGGCTGCATGGGCTATATGGCTTTGCTTCCATGGGGTTGAACCCCTTTCCCCTTCCCTCCGGTTTGCTTGCTTTGGTTGGCGCCATGGCGGTCAGCCTACATGCTTGGTGGTTGAAGTCGGCGACACGCTGTGCTACGCATGGGCAGGAGTTGATGGGGCTGCATGGGCTATGGCTTTGCTTCCATGGGGTTGAACCCCCCTCCCCCTTCCTTCGGTTTCCTTGCTTTGGTTGGCGCCATGGCGGTCGAGCCTACATGCTTGGTGGTTGAAGTCGTGACATGCACATGCTATGCATGGGCAGGAGTTGATGTGGCTGCATGGGCTATGGCTTTGCTTCCATGGGGTTGAACCCCCCTCCCCTTTCCTCGGTTTGCTTGCTTTGGTTGGCGCCATGGCGGTCGAGCCTACATGCTTGGTGGTTGAAGTCGTGACACGCTGTGCTACGCATGGGCGGGAGTTGATGGGGGCTGCATGGGCTATCTGGCTTTGCTTCCATGGGGTTGAACCCCCTCCTCCCCTTCCCTCGGTTTCCTTGCTTTGGTTGGTGCCATGGCGGTCGAGCCTACATGCTTGGTGGTTGAAGTCGGCGACACTGTGCTACGCATGGGCGGGGAGTTGATGGGGCTGCTTGGGCTATGGCTTTGCTTCCATGGGGTTGAACCCCCTCCCCCTTCCCCGTCGGTTTCCTTGCTTTGGTTGGCGCCATGGCGGTCGAGCCTACATGCTTGGTGGTTGAAGTCAGCGACATGCTTGTGCTATGCATGGGTAGGAGTTGATGGGGCTGCTTGGGCTATAATATGGCTTTGCTTCCATGGGGTTGAACCCCCTTCGGTTTGCTTGCTTTGGTTGGCGCCATGGCGGTCGAGCCTACATGCTTGGTGGTTGAAGTCAGCGACACGCCTGTGCTACGCATGGGCAGGAGTTGATGGGGGCTGCTTGGGCTATATGGCTTTGCTTCCATGGGGTTGAACCCCTCGGTTTCCTTTCGGCTCGCATGTGATACTTATTTTCATGCCCAGCGGTCTCGGCTCGGCTCGGCGTCACACGATGCTTCCGCATGCTCAACTAGCTCTCGTGGCTGGTGGGGTTGTGGTTCGTTTGGTGATGTTGTGGTTGAGTGTACGTGACGGCATGTGAGTGGTGGTAGGGTTGTTCGGCTTGGCAGGCTCTGTGCCGTGTTGCATCGAACTGTTGAGTGTGCTCCCCCTCAGTGTAACCCTCGAGTTTCATTGATACCTCGGGGGTTCGTGAGTTCTGTGTTGCATACCTTCGTTGTGGAATTCGTTCCTTTGTTGAGCAACTTCGTGCGCCATTGTTTGGTGGTTGGCAGGACCTTGAACTTGCCTACGTGAAAGCATGCATACCACGCATTGTTGTGTGGTTGTCATGGATCATGTGGGCAATCTCGTGCTCTCGGATGCAGAAAGTTTTGTGGGCTAGGGGCTGTATGCCCTCTGTTTGCCCAAACCAAGCGTACACGCACGATTGTTGTGCTCGCCCTTGATCTTTAACCCCTTACGAGGGTGTCAAGGTCTTGTCTTGTGCGGCATCGAGAAGGAATGCTACGGTTGATCACCGCGGTAGTCATATGCTTGTCTCAAAGATTAAGCCATGCATGTCTAAGTATAAGCAATTATACTGTGAAACTGCGAATGGCTCATTAAATCAGTTATCGTTTATTTGATAGTACCTTACTACTTGGATAACCGTGGTAATTCTAGAGCTAATACATGCTAAAAACCCCGACTTCGGAAGGGGTGTATTTATTAGATAAAAGGTCGGCGACGCGCCCGTTGCTACGATGATTCATGATAACTTCGACGGATGTACGCCGGCCATCGTGCGGCGCATCATTCAAATTTCTGCCCTATCAACTTTCGATGGTAGGATAGAGGCCTACCATGGTGGTGGTGACGGGTGGCGGAGAATTAGGGTTCGATTCGGAGAGGAGCACGAAAGCGGCTACCACATCCAAGGAAGGCAGCGGTAGCGCAAATTACCCAATCGACACGGGGAGGTAGTGACAATAAATAACAATACGGGCTCTTATGAGTGCGGTAATTGGAATAGTACAATCTAAATCCCTTAACGAGGATCCATTGGAGGCAAATGCGGTGCCTGACCGCGGTAATTCCGGCTCAATAAGCGTATATTTAAGTTGTTGATTAAAAAGCTTAGTTGGATCTTGGGTTGGGCGGTCGGTCCGCCCTTTGGTGTGCACCGGTCGCTCGTCCCTTCTACGGCGATCGCTCCTGGTCTTAATTGGCGGTCGTGCCTCCGGTCTTTATTACTTTGAAGAAATTAGAGTGCTCAAAGCAAGCCTCGCTCTGTATACATTAGCATGGGATAACATCATAGGATTTCGGTCCTATTGTGTTGGCCTTGAGGATCGGAGTAATGATTAACGAGGAGCGATCGGGGCATTACGTATTTCATAGTCGGTGAAATTCTTGGATTTATGAAAGGCGAACAAGCTGAAAGCATTTGCCAAGGATGTTTTCATTAATCAGACGAAAGTTGGGGGCTCGAGCGATCGAGATACCGTCCTAGTCTCAACCATAAGCGATGCCGACCGAGGATCGGCGGATGTGCTTCGAGGACTCACTTGGCACCTTATGAGAAATCAAAGTCTTTGGGTTAGGGGAGTATGGTGAATTTGAAACTTAAAGGTGTGAAGGGCACCACGAGTGGAGCCTGCGGCAATTTGACTCAACAGAAACTTACGAGGTCGGACATAGTAAGGTTAATGATGAGAGCTCTTTCTTGATTCTATGGGTGGTGGTGCATGGCCGTTCTTAGTTGGTGGAAGCGATTTATGCGGTTAATTCCGTTATGAGCGAGACCTCGGACTGTTAACTAGCTATGCGGAGGTGACCCTCATCGGCCAGCTTCTTAGAGGACTATGGCGCTTAGGCCACGGAAGTTGAGGCAATAACGGTGCATGATGCCCTTAGATGTTACGGGCACCGCTTCTGCTGATGTATTCAGCGAGTTTATAGCCTTGGCCGGCAGGCGGGTAATCTTTGAAATTTCATCGTGATGGGGATAGATCATTGCAATTGTTGGTCTTCAGCGAGGAATTCCTAGTAAGCGCGAGTCATCATTTCGCGTTGACTAAATCCACGCCCTTTGTACACACGCCCGTCGCTCCTACCGATTGAATGGTCGGTGAAGTGTTGGATCGCGGCGGCGTGGGCGGTTAGCTGCCCGGCGGCGTCGCGAGAAGTCCGCGAACCTTATCATTTAGAGGAAGGAGAAATCGTAACAAGGTTTCCGTGGGTGAACTGCGGAAGGATCATTATCGAAACACCTTGTGAGCGACCCGTGAACTTATAAACAACAAGGGGGCAAGGCGATGTCGCCCGTGCCCTCGAGCAGCGAGAGACACTCGTGCCTTCTTGTCGAACAACGAACCCGGCGGTGATCTGCGCCAAGGAACTTCAATTAAAGAGTGCCTCCGGTGCGCCTCGGAAGCGGTGCGGCGTGTCGGGCGAATCTTGTACAAAACCACAGCGACTCTAGCGGATATCTCGGCTCTCGCGCCGATGAAGAGCGTGGCGAAATCGATACTTGGTGTGAATTGCAGAATCCGCGAATCGCCGAGTCTTTGAGCGCCAAGTTGCGCCCGAAGCCATCACAGTGAGGCACGTCTGGGTGTCACGCGCCGTCGCCCCCAACCCCATCGCCTCTCCAAGAGGCGAGGCGGTTTGTGGGCGGACATTTAACCTCCGTGAGCTTCCACTTGCGGTTGGCCTAAGCGAGTCCTAGGCGGCGCGCCACGACTGTCGGTGGTTGCCAAAACCCTCGTGTCCCGTCGTGCCTCGTTGCTCATCTTGTGCTCTGTGACCTGTAGTGTCGCGATTGCGACTCTTCAATCGACCCGGTCGGCGGGACTACCGCTGAATTTAAACATATCAATAAGCGGAGGAAAAAACTTACAAATTCCCTTAATGCAATGACGAACCGGGATCTAAGCCCGGCTTGAGAATCAGGCCACTCGGCGTCAATTGTAATCTGGAGAAGCGTCCTCGGCGGACCGGGCCCAAGTCCACGGAAGAAGGCGCGGAGAAGGTGAGCCCGTCGTGCCGGACCACATCGCTTCGCTGTATTGTCGTGTCAGGTTGTTTGGGAATGCAGCCCCAATCGGTGATAAATTCCGTCAAAGGCTAAATATAGGCGAAGACCGATAGCAAACAAGTACCATGAGAAAGATGAAAAGGACTTTGAAAGAGAGTCAAGAGTGCTTGAAATTGTCGGGAGGAAGCGGATGGGGGCGGCGATCGCCCGGTCGGATGTGGAGCGGTGACAAGCGGTCTGCGATCGACTCGGGCGTGGAC